>QLSR01000100.1:5246847-5329377 GCA_031780015.1 Citrullus colocynthis | reverse complement strand
CCACCCCCCCCCCCCCAAAAAAAAAAAAAAAAAAAAAAAAAAGGAAAAAAAAGATGGAGTGTCTGTGCTTCATAGCAACTCAATATTACCTGAAGAAGATTTGCTTAAACATTCAGTAATAAATGTATTGTATACATATGTTTTTATTCTTTTCTTTTTCATTACTTATTCTCCCATTGGATGAACTTCAATGAACTTCAATAGTGGGTAGAGAAAAAACAAGCAAAGATGGAGTTTCGGTTTGTTGGGATAGCAGAACAACATTCGAGAAGGGAGATGAAGATGAATTATCAATTTGCATTACTAAGAGAAGAGATGAAGGCGATGTTCTCATGACTTGAAGGATTGTTGTGCCGAGAAAAGAGCACACAAACGGACACAGAAATCAGGGTAGAGGTTGGTTGGTTATGTGCATAAATTTTTAGAATCTCAATAGAGTAGCAGAATAATACTGCAAGCAATGGTAGGAATAACCAACCTATTAAGTGCAGTGTTCCTTTGGATGATAAGCGGCTGGGGAAACTAGAGGTTCCCATCCTCAAGGGCAAGGAAGATGAAGACTCAAATGGGTGGTTGCATTTGGTTGAACACTTTGTGGAGGATCGGTCATCAGATTGGGTTAAGTTGCCAGCAAAATCTCAAACAAGATGACAATTGATATTGGAGATGGAAAACTGTGTGAGGCACCTATGAAAGAATTGCAAAGTGGGGATGAAGGGATCGAAAAGGGAAAATGGCAAACAAAATGGACAAAGCAAGGAAAGAAGTGGGTGACAAACGCTGGTGTGGATGAAGCTGAGAATATGGTGGAAGCATTGGTGCAAGCTTCGCGAAAGGAGAGTCATGATCGTTGTGCATGTTCAAGGGAGGACTGGTATACATAATCATGATAGAAAAAGTGAGACAAATGGCTTGCTGGAGACCATCGTCCAAGAAGAATGCACAGGCAGATGGATTGAAGACCTTGGGGACGACACCATTGGAAATTTTGTGAAGATGGCGAGAAGAGATTCCTTAATCACGTGAAGTGTTAGAATGTGGGGCCATGTGTGGAGATATTGGGCCAATTGTACATAAAATGGTGAAGGCGCATTTCTTTCTAAAGCTGAATAACAAGGCACCAAGTTGTTGGATTGGCATGGGCTGCCTCATTCTGTTTGGATTTCAGTAGCAATGGCCCACCTGAAATTACATGAACTGACCCATGTGAAAAGATCAAGCTTACTCATTAGCCACCTGAAGGAAATTTTCCATCTTCACAATGTCTGCCATTTGATAAATTCTGGCCCATGTCGCCAACTGCTGCTAAGTGACTGCCGCCAAAAAATGATGCCTTGTTTCAATTTTTTGTAACCACACCTTGAGGACAAGGTGTATTAGAGGGGTGGGTAATTATTGGCTAAGAAGCAAGTACATAGATACGAGACACTGATACGACACAACACGAACACGGCGACACACCATATTTTAAAAATCTAGGACACTTTTATTAAAATATACATTTTTAAAAATATATTATCATATTTTATACCAAAAGAAAATTCAAAGTAAATGGGTGAATGCATTTGTATGCTTAAAAAACTTAGCTTGATGTATTTTACACTAAAATGTTATTATTATTGTCATATATGTGTCTTTGTAGTCTACTCAACAAGTGTTCTATGCATGTCTAACACATTTGTCGCACTAACAAGTGTTCGATATGCATCCAACAAATGTTAGAGAGTCCAAGTGTGCGACACGTGTCAGACACAGACACACTAGCCAGACTAAAGTGTCTATGCTTCTAGATTATAGGTATGCTAGCTGGGATATTATAAGGATATTTTAGTAATTAGTTTAGCTAGTTTGTTAGGCTTATTGGTTTTATATAGAGGAGGTGAGGATCGAAGAAGATAGACAATATTTGGAGTATGAATTAGGGCTTAAGAGTATTCTCAAGATCGGGAGGGTCCAAGTACTTCGAAGGCTGCGTTTATCTAGTAATTTTGTTATTGTTTATCTTTCAATACATTCGGGTTCTATCAGCTATTTCAATTTGATAGGAGCACATACTATTAATATTGTTTTCCTTGGTGTCCTCGTAGTTTGGGTTGGGCAAAGGTGGTGGATAAAATTTCTTGAAAAGTTTAAATCCTCACTCAAGCAGTTTTAGCATGTCAAAGATTTCAGTCAGCATGTTGTGTTGTTTGAAACTTTTTGTTGAATGTCCTATGGACCTTGATGTTTCTATATGCACTATGCAGGCAAATGTTGACAAGGATAAAGTGAAGGCTGCTTTAAAAGCGCAGCAAGATCAACAGCTTGATAATGCAAGTATCTTGGACTATTAAATTTTTAGATCAGAGAGATTTGGAAAATAAGAGTGATCTTTGGAAAATAAGAGTGATCTTTTACTTTTCTGACTTTACAGGCTCTTCTTGCTCAAGGACGGTATTTCTCAGATCTTGAGGTTACTGAAAAAGAGATCGAGCAGATGGTGATGGAAGCTTCGAGAGCTGAATATCTTGCTAAATACTCCTTGAAGCAGCAATTAGACCGAAGAGACAATTCCACCCCGGGTGCAGAACCGTCTTCTTCAGGCGCCAGTATGTATTCTCTAATAGTCTAATTAGCCATACTTGATAGTTCTGTGCGGCTGAAACTATTAGTTTTCAATGGGAAGTAAAAGTGTATGAGTATGACAAGTTAGTTTTATAATTACTCTAATAATCCATGCTTAATGATATTTGTGGCTGAAACTACTATAGAGTTTGAAATGGGAAGTAAGTACATGAGATGACAAGTTAGTTTTATGGTTACTTAATAAGGTTTTGTTTTAAAAATTTCAGGGTCCTCAGGAAGTGAGGGTACTTGTAAGAGAGAAAGTGGGGTGCAGGAGTCAGTTCTAAGCAATGGGATGCGAACGGTGCTTTCAATGGGGTTCGGTTATCTACAGGTGATTGAAGCTTATAGCATATTTGGAGACGATGTGGATTCAATGGTTTGTTATTTGTTGGAAACTGGGGATAGCAGCAGACGCAAAGGCAAAGCCACTGAATGATCGATGAAAAGCAGCAGCCGGCAACAGCAGCTAATTACCTTAGGACACTGATGGAAGAAGGTTGGTCTCTCTCTCGCTCTCTATCTCTATTCCAACATCATTTGTTTCACGTAGAAAGTGAAGATGTCAAAGGAGAGGGCATGTAGGGGAACAAATTTGAATCCTGCTCTGGTATGATATCATAATAAAGCAAACTCGACCTTTTAATCTCTACTCTATTACAAGCTCTCTATTGTTTCCACTTCCATACCAGAAAATGTATGGTCCTTTATACGTATTTGGTATTATTTTCTTGCAAGAAAATCAAGAAAATCGTCAAAAGAAAATTTATCTCACTTTAAATGTTTACTCGCTTAAAGAGTCATTGGTCGAAGCCTGCCTCACTTTGTTATGTATAATATACAAACTATAGCATTGTGAGTATATCCGTGAGACCTAAATTTTTGTTCGTTGTAGTCAATACAGTAAAAGGGAAAAAAATTGGAAGATGCTAACCGATTCTTTATTACGTCATACAATAAGAAATCTATAAGTTGGAAAATGTAAAAATTGCTACAAGTGTTTTTTGACACTTTTTTTTTTTTTTTGTTTCTTCGTCTTCTTCTTCTTTTTTTTTGTTTGTTTTTTTTTTGTTTTTTCTTCGTCTTCGTCAAGGTGATTATGAAAGTGTTAGAAATCACTTGTCATTTGAGTGATATGAACTTGTATTTAAAAGTGCAAAATTTAATATTACACTAATTTTGAGTGATTAAATATGTATTTTAGAGTGATTTTTAATATAAGGGATTTTGATAATTTCAAAACTACTTTTAGGCATGTAAGTGTTGGAAGTTGGAAGTGATGGGAAAGATGTTGAATTAACCAATCCTCATTTCCATTTATCAATTTCCGTATTGACCCTAGCAAGTTCGATTTAAAAATACTGAAGACCGCACTAATTGGTGGGTCATGTAATACAAATTTATTTTTAAGGTATAATGGTTCACATTTTGTTTTAGAAAATTGTAAAATAGAAAATAATTAGTTCACATTTTAGCATTTTATGATTTCTTTCATGCAGCGTTATAATCTATTTATTTATTCATTCTTTTTTTGAGGTCAACAAATACAGAGTGGGATTTAAATCATTGACTATTGTGTGTTCGTAATTAGTTGATTATTGATATTATTTTCTCCATCTCTTCACAGAAAAGTAATTTTATTTTTTGTATCACAGAAAATACACTGAGACCATCATGTGCGTGAAAAGTAAAGGTCATGAAACAGAGATAACTAGTTTCATTTATACACGATCAGATTATATTTGTTTGATACACTGTTGTCAATATGAATGTGAATAATGAAAAACGCCTACAATGGAGAAAACAAAAGAATTATAAATGAATAAAAAACAAATAGAAATAACAATTTGAATTAAAATGAAGCAACAATGACCAAAACATATGAATTAGAAGCAGATTTATGTTGCAAAGTTGCCAAAATGCACAATAATGAAAAATTTGAAAATCAAACGAAATGGGACATAATTACCTAAGTATGATATTCATATTGGAAATAATTAATGAAGTAGTTCTTTTGCAAGCAAGATTCTGCTTCCTGAGTTGCATTCTTGGAGAAAAGAAAAGATGGTGAAAACTAGAAAACGTAAGATGACTTTCATATCTCATCATGCTTGTATATAAAAGTACATGTAGCTTAGCGCTACATTGGATAGTGAACCAATTGTATGGAATATGGCTCCATCTTGAAAGATGTTTGAGTTTGTTTAGTAGGCAATCTGAATTATGTTTATGTTATTAGATTTATTGTGTTAAACAAAGGTATGTTTGGTAGGCAATCTAAAGTATATTTATTGAAACTGTTTTTGAATTTTGTGGTTCAAAGTAGTGGAAATCCTAATTTTTAAGTGTATCTAAAATTTGAATTTAAGAATTTTAACTCATATTTTAAAAATATAAAAAATTAAATGAATATAGTCTTTCCTGATATGAACTCAATTTATTTTTGTTAAATTAATATACATTACCATGTATTATCATGTATTATGAATTATTTGATATTATAAAATCATAATTATATCAAAATTTTAACTTTAAATAGGTTCATAAATTAAGTAATAATAATTTATATTCAACATAATATTCGATGGGTAACTAGAATTAGTTTTATGGTCTATATTGTCAAACGCAATTTGAAAAAATCTTTGCAGTGTTAAATGCGTTTTGTCCTAAATTTTTAAAATAGATTCTTTTAGTTTTGAATTTTTTTTACAAAGATTTAAATGGTTCCTTTGTTCTAAAAGAACCATTAAATGCAAATAGAGAGTTGACTAGACCTTTTAATTATAGGTGACTATGATTATTCTACAGTACTTGCTCACTGGGCTTTTATTCAAATTAATAATAAAAGACTTACACATTACAGTTTAGCCCTACGTTCACTGAACCCACCTTAATTTAAGAAGCTAATGAACGAAATTCGTACTTTCTCAATTGAAGACTCCCTTCTGCAATTATTAGTGAGACCAAATGCAGATTTTTGTTGTGATGTGCAAAGTCACTACCTCGAAAATAAAATTTGACGCGACTTCAGTTTGAAATTACAATAGTTGGTTGCTCCCTAAGGTTAAAACAACCTCCAATTTAGATGTGTAGTCTTTGGTGAAAGGAATGAAATCAAGAAATAGATTGTTTAAAATAGTAAAAATTAGTAGAAAGTTCAAGAAGAGGAAGATGATACTAAATCTGATAATACATGGTCAATAAATGAAGAAGGGAGACCAAAACGTTTAGATTTGGAATCTAGAAAAATGCTTTTGCTGTATTAATGTGATAAAAAAATTAAGGATCTGAATTAATGAAAAACGTTAAGAAATCAGAACCAAAACTTTTCTGAATTCTTTGTCTATTAGCTCTTCTAGATTTTATTTCATGCATTCTAACAGAAGAGGATGGTAAAGAAACATATGCTTTTTCACTATGAAATGTACTAACTGACTCCTTAACAACCTTAATCATGGGAAATATACGCTTAGAAAATTCATCTCTATATTCACAAATTGACTTATAATTCAAACACAAATCTATGATCATAACCAATAAATATAATCAAAGGTTTTAGATCCAACCGTAGGTTTTTCGATAGCAGGATACTTTGGCCAAACACTCCCACACTTGCAAGTAGTTGATGTTAGGTGAATAGCCTTTCTATACTCATACAGTGTCTTATTTAGTTTTTTTTGGAACCCTTTTAAGAATGAAACACGCAAAAAGCACACGTTTTTTTTTGGAACCCTCCCCCACACGTATTATTAGATAACCCAAAACTTAAAAGTATAGCATTCATCATTTCCTTAAGTGCTATACTTTTATGTTCAACAATATCATTTTGTTGAGGGGAATAAAATGGAGTTATTTAATGAATTATCATTTAGTTCAAAAAACTCATTGAGAGATTTATCACTTTATTCACCACCTCTATCCTATGTTAACCTTTTAATATTTTTATCTAATTGATTTTCTACTTCTGCTTTATATTTCTAAAACATATTACATACTGCTTCCTTTGATTTTAAAAGATAAATTTTAGTGTATCTAGAAAAATCATCAACCATGAAGATATAGTGGTGTTTTTGAAATCAACCAAATCATAATGTATTAATTCTAAGAAATTCTTGTTTAAAAAGTTTCTTGGTTACTTTGCTTTTACACATGTAGAACATTTACTATTTTCATGTGTCGTTTTAGATACATGGATAAGATTTAATACTTTAGTTTTTTGATCAATGCAACATGACCTAATCTACCATACCGCACATTAGTAGACTCCACAATATGAGCATAATGGGAATACTTTATGAAGGGATGAAAACCCTAACGCAACGGAAAAACACAAAACCATCTTCAAAATTAAATATAGAATTTAGAAATACCGTGCACCAGCAATTACACAGAAAAAACTTACTGTATAAATTTTAGGTTAAGAAAAAAAAACCAGAAAAAAAAATCACATACCTTTGCTGATGAATCTCTAAGAAAAATCTTTTGGGTTTGGAAATTGACACCACCACGAATAAAATTTATTCTATAAAGTTTAATTAAAATATAAAATTTATATTATAATATATCATTATACATTATACTATTTTCCTAAGTGAATTTGAACATTTAGAATTCCATTCAAGATTTAATTACCTGAATACCCTTACGAGCTAGGAACGAGACCTAATGGACCTACATATCAGAAGCTTCAACGATATGAAATTAATTTGCTGAACTCATTAACAACATTAATCAATATTCGTTAATTGTAGGTACAATTTATTAAAAACCTATTGCACTCTTCTCACTGCAGATATATTTCTGTATCCTCGGATATAAACCAATAACAATAAATTAGTCCTTCACAAGTGTTCGTAACGCCAGTTGGGTCAAAATACCTTTTTACCCCTAGCTTACCTCTAGATTCTTAAGTACCAGTGCTCCTCTAATGAACAACCTGTTTATGGTCCAACCATTAAACAGAAACCCCTCTCGGACTAGTGAGAGGGTAGGGCCCTTGTTCAAGTCCCGAAGACACCACTTAAGGGAACACTCATCTACTTACCCTAAAGTCGGGAAGAAGTGAAATCCATCTTGTATAATTATGTTCCCAACTCCCAACTCGATTTTGTCCCCAAAATAGTAGGCATATTGAGTTGGCAAACCGACCATTCTCACCTATAAAAATCAAAGGACAATCCCTCGTGAACAGGAGTTCATAATATACCTAGGATTAAGACTAAGTTGCCTAGGTCATCCTATTGAAATGGAAACCTAACTAGTCAACGGAGTTACGTCTAGATGTTACTATTTTGTGGTTCGGTCTTATGCAAACTCATTACATAAGATATCCCCACTCGCATGTCACCTACATGAACGCGTTAGATCACTGTGTTTGTATCAAATACAAAGTGAGCCGTATACAGCCTAGGATGTTCGTTTATTGGATTTCATGGTTATTAAGACAACATAAATATAACACAATCAATAACAGTTAATGAAATAACATCAATAACACTTTATTAATGACAATCAATTGTTTACATTAACTATCTACGAGTTTTAGGACATAAAACCCAACACTTTCATTCATCTTACTAGAAATCGAAACAATCTTTAAAACAAAAAGATCATCAACTAAGTACCCCTTACCAACAAAGTCATCATTTTTGGTGAGGATAACCTTGCATGTTTCAAGAACAATTTTAAACTAGCTCGATTCAACAAACTTTCAGACACCAAGTTCCTATGTAACAAAGGTACATATAGAACATCACTTAATGATATAGTTTTTTCAAAAGTGAGTTTTAAGAGAACCTTCCCTTTTCCAAGTACTCTTGCAGTGGTAGTGTAATACCCTATCTTTGAACCTAGGTACTTAAGATCCAGTAAGAAAAGAAGTAAGACAAGAATAGTGGAGCTAAGATTAAGTATGTGGAGTTAGGAAATTCTTAAGACAGAAAAGTTATGTTGTGGAATTGCTGAATTATTGGCCAAGAAATTTTATGCGTTGAGATGAATGGAAGGAGGAAAAATGATTTGTAAGCTGGAGTTTTGGTTTAAGAAGAAGGCATTAAGAAGTTTGGAAAGAATTATGTTAGGTGATTTTGAATGGCAAGGTGATCTAAGGACTTACGAAATCTTTCGAGTGTGTCAACTATGTTTGAGAAGTATCACTATGCGATAAGAAGACTAGTTGGATGCATAGTATTAGGAAAAGAATGGATATTTCACTGAGAGTGAGTATGAAGGACTGAAGGCATAGTTGGGAATTAGTTATAAGTTAGATATATCTTTGGAACATAATCAGGTTGACGCATAGATGGTAAAGCATGAACACATGGTATTTTAATTTGGAAGGAATTCGATATTGAAGTTTGGAAAAAGAAAACGAGAATTAGGAAGAAGAGGAAATCGCTTAGCTCACACTTAATCTTGGAAAATAATAAGTTATGGGAATAGTTTTGGAGGATGTTAAGCTAGAAAGATAAGAGAAGCCGAAGAACCTTAAGGCGTGAGCAGCATGCGTTGAAGGTTTATTATGCGTTAGTAAGGATTATGGTGTTGGTAAAGAAGTCTTTGGGTATATCATAGCAAATGCAGATAAGGTCATCAAGTGTTCAAGGTAGCTATGATTGAAGAGTTGCTATGCATTGAAGATGGCTACCATGGGTTGTTAAGGCTATGCATTGTCCTGCTTAACTCCATGATAAAATGGAAATGTAACCTTGATTTTAGGTAAACGCATAGGAAGTAGTTGAGGAAGGAAATGTAGCTTTGGCGAAGGTAGGACGTATAAGCAAAAAAAGAATAAAGATAAGTCATGGAGTGCTGGAAAGAAATCTAAGTCTTGAAAAGAAACACATAAGGAGAAACCGGGGGAAGAATACTATCGCAAACTGAGTAACGCATAGACTTCTATCGAGGGATGTTCTCGAGTGTTGGATAAATTAGAAGGTTGAGAAGTAAGCTTAAAGACTGGGAGCAGGAGGTGGATGCATACTAATTAATCATAAGAGAAATAGTTAAGAACAAGGAAAAGGTTATGTGAATAACCTTGGAATAACTCAAGGACACATAGAGGGATAATCAAGGAATCCTCAAGGATAGGAGGAAGGTCATGGACGCAGAACGAAGTAAAGGTAAACGCAAAGAGTACAAACGCATAAAGGAAGGTCTTGAGCTGGATTTGGTTATCAAGGGAAAACCACATCGTCGGGTGTGTTATTACACAAGAGGAGGACTTGTAGCTAAGATTGGACATAAGGGAAGAGAGTTGGATGCATGATATTACGCAGTAAGGCACAAATGCATAGTAGTGTGCGTTTGAGAAACGGGGTCAAAGGTAGTAAGGTCGAGAGTAAGGAAAGGGAGTAAAGAAGCTAAAACCTGGAAGAGGATTATATGGCCGCATAGGAGACACTATGTTAGATGGATAGTTGTATATTGGAGTAAGTTGGACACATAAGATGAGTTGGTAAGGATTGTATGGGTTCATTTGGACTTAACACCTCATAAGGAGGAGGTGTCAAGATTGCATGTTGGATATGTCATGCAGCGTGATAGGTGGCACATAAGTTGCAAAAAGAGAAGAGAAGTGAGATGGAAAGCACTCTATTCCAAAGCTATAAGTAGGACCTTAAGGAAAGAGGAGCAAAAGGAAGGATCCAAAAGTCGGAGCTTCTGAGAAGAAGCAGGAAAAAACTATCTCCCTATGTTGAAGGTGAATGCTGCGTTTAAGTTGGACCTTGCGTCCAAGAGAGGTCGACGCATCCAAAAAGGAAGCCAGAAGAGTTAGTTGTTAGGCTGCACCTTGCGTTAGCTGTCAACCTTGCGTTCAAGGAGCAAGGTTGCGTCCAACTGAGCTGCCAGGAAAGGAAAACAGCTACCTTGCGGTTTAGAGTCTCAAGTCTTGCATTCAAGGAGCTCTGGAAAGCAAAATTTGAAGGAAAAATAGGGAATTCCTTAAGTGTTTTTGTGAGTGACACTTTCCTTTATTTGAAAATGTTTTATTGGAAATGTTGTTCTGGTTTTCTTATAAGTTGTGGTTTGATGAATGATTGTATTATTTACGAGGCATGTTAGCTATTTTCTATAAAAGGTTGAAAGACATATTTGTGAGATATTATTTATGAAAGATTTCTCTCTGAACTAATTATGGGAATACAATATATGATACTCAGTGCTGAGGGACCACGTGTGAAGGCACTTAGTAGTTAATTGAAATGGATTCCAATGCTGAGGGACCATGTGAGAAGGCATATGAAAATCCAATACATGATAGCTCAGTGCTGAGGGACCACGAGTGAAGGCACTTGAGCAGTGGATTGATATGGGGCCCAATACTGAGGGACATGGAGAAGGTACTAGGGCAACCCGCCATATTCCTATGTGCACATAGAGGTTGATATTGCTGGTGCGTCGAGTTCTGCTTAACATCGAGCTAAAGTTGTTTTCAACGTTGAGAGCGTTGAGTTTTGCTTCGCCTCAACTAAGGGAAATGATTGAGAAACCAAACGGGTTTTCTGTATAATTTTTCTAAAACGATCTTATATGGTTTAGAACAGATTTATGTGATTTAACATGTCTGTTTTCGAATAAAAGTTAGTTTTATAAAACTAGTCACTCACGGGGCTTTAGCTCATGTTTTCCCATGTTTTTCTATTTTCCAGGTAGCGAATGAGTTCGGGATGCTTTGCCTACGCAAGAACCTCGTCTGGGTCGTCTTTAGTGTTAGTGGTTAGACAGTGAACCTTACAGAGGAGTCAAGGTTGCTGTCTTCACATCTCCTCTCTGGTTATGGGGGATAATTCGGGAGGGGGTGTGACAGGTAAAGTTATCATGAACATATGCTCTCTGTTGGTAGTATCGTAGAAGTCATGAAAAGGTTTTTGGTTTGAGCAAAATTATCCTGAAACTATGGTGTCAAGGATCCAATCAAATTTATTCTCCACTAGGTTGACATTCATACTGATAGTCAAGATTTGTCGAAGGTCTCGACCGCCAAATAGTTTTTCGTTCTATTTAAGCTAGTGATAGCAATAGTATGGGTCGAACCTTAGAGAACCATTGCACTTCTCTATCAACGTTTCTCTAATCAAGTACTTAAAGTTCCCTAGTAACTGCGGGAGGTTGGTTGTTATTTTCGAAAGAAAAGTAAAATTACATGAGAATTAAATTCGCAATGGATTTAAATAGAAGTGATGCAGTAGTGAGAATTAGAGAAGTACTTATGTTTAAACGGATCTAGCTTGGGTATGATCATGATTTGTTCAAACTATAAACTTGATCATTGAGTACAATAATTGATTCAACTCATATTTCATGCTTAGCTGAATTAATTAGAAGCACTAAGTAATTGCCCTAAAGTACTCATTAGTCTAGAATAATTAAAACACATACTAATCACCTAAGCTAACCATGTTAAGATTTGAAGGGAATGCTAAGTTGAACATGAGGGGATGGAATCTCAGTTCAAAAGCGGGTGAACGCCTTGTGCCATTTAAATTTGATTTGAAAAAAAAAAAAAACTTGAAAACCAAAGAGAAGAATAAACCAAATTCTATAGCATGCTTTTTAGAGAAAATTCAAAGAGAAAGAAAATAAACTTTGAAGACAGATCTTCAATTTTCTCCAAATCCTTACTGCGATCACAATCTCAACAACTTCCTCTTCAATCTCGAATAGGACACCACCACCACATGGTCTTCCCCGCTATTCTCCGGCAAGGATTGGGTTCGTGGAACCCTTTTTGGAATAATAAAGAAAGAAGAGATATTATAGAGAAACACTTTTCTCATTTTGTGTGTTGAGAGTTGAGAGTTGAGAGCGAATTGTGAAAAATCCCTTGAGATTGTGGTTAAGAGATTATTTTTTGTTTCACACTATAGAATATGTTATTCCATGTTAATCAGAGATAGGGGAAGTTAATTTCATATGAAATTAACTTCCCTTAATCAACCTTCCTCCCCTTAACCACTGGAAGCTAAAATTTAACCAAAATTAAATTAAACCAATTTTTTAATTTAATTTAAATAGATAATAAATATGAATTAATATAAATTAATTAAATATTATATATTTAATTAATATTACATTTGAATCATATTCAAATATATTTCCCTCTCATAACCTATAGTTTAAATATAAATCTCATTCATATTAAATTTTAACCTATAGTTTTAATATGAATCCCATTCATATTATTTAATATTTGAAGATTTAAATATATTATTCTCTCATATTATATAGTTTAATTTTGAATCTAATTCAAATTTAACTTTATAATATAATGTATCTATATATATTATATTGATTGTATCTAATACAATTAACACATAATTCCCTTATAGTATGAATATTTGAATCTTATTCAAATATTAATACTCTTATATTATAAAGTTTAATTTTGAATTTAATTCAAAACGAACTTTATATCATAATGTATCTTCATACATTATATTAATACAAAACTACTTAATCCTTGTTTTACTCTTAGTGGACCTAATGGACCTATATATTAGAAACTTCAATGATTCAAGATGAATTAACTAAACTTTTCTATAAACTAAATCCCTCTCGCGCCAGTGAGAGGGTGAGGCCTTATTATTCAAGACTCGGAGTCAACTTTTAGGAGAGCAATTCATCTACTTAAAGATGGGGAGAATTAAATTCCATCTTGTGTAACTATGATCCCAGCTCTCTACTTGGAAAAGTCCCCAAAATGTAGGCATATTCAGTCAGTGATACGGGCCACTTGATGTGTGATATCCACAAGTGCATAGGTATAGTTATGGTATAAAACGGTTTAAGTTTGAGTATTGTATCCATTGGAGATTGAATTCAATACATTCACCTATCTATTGAAGAATTGAATCGATTTTATCTAAGGAACCAAATGATGCACGATTCCACAAGTGCACGAACCAAGTTATAAATATAAAACAATTTAAGTTCCAGTATTGTATCCAGTGGAGATTGAATTGGATATATTCACTTAGCTATTGAAGAATTGTGTTGATTTTATCCAAGGGATGAAACTTGAATTTGATTTTTGAAAAAATAAGAAAACAAGAGCAAGCAAAACTTCAAGAGATAAGAGTGTTTTAGAGTGTTGATGTTATTAATTACTTCATTAAGTCATGCCTTAGGTTTTCATGGAATTATGTACAAACAATATGTTTAAGTCTAGAAACTAATATCTAGATTATTTTCTCTTAAAAACAACCCTTTCTTATGCAACCTAATTGATTACTAATTCCTTGAAACCAAGTTAAGAAACATAGCATTAAGATTAGTCATAATTAACTTTCTCTAATAACCTAGCTATTTTCACGAAAGATTAGTAGAGTTTCAATGCCATATATCCAATTAAACATACAACCACTCAATCATACATCTAATCTAACACTTATTGATGATCAATTAATAAAGAATAAGCACAATAGCATTGAAAAACATAAAATACTAAACCATTAACATAAATCCATGATTAAATCATCCAATACCCTAAAACAATGAGTTTAGTTACACATAGCCATCAAATACATATTTGCATATGAGTTCTCAAGCATGAAAGTAAAAGGGAAAGAGAAACTTAGGACGAAGAACTCTCAAAATTGCTTCCCGGCATTGAACTCCTTCGATCTCCACTTGGTTGTAGCAAACTCACACCTTTTGGGCTCTCTTTTCCTCTCTAATTTTGTGTGTCTCTTTTAGGTCTCCCTTGTGTATTTTCTTGTGTCTCTAGGGTTGCTAAAAATCCCACAATATATAGAAGTGGCTGCCCAAAATATTTTTCAAATTTGTAAAATCTTCAAAAAAGGAAAGATGGTGTTGTTGTGCTCGTGGAGAGCGTAGCGATGCTGTCAGTCATAAAAGAGGCAGCATAGTGACGCTCTTTGGTAGTGTTGCGATGTTGTTCGTCATCTTTTTTTGGTTTCAAGCACAGAGCCACGACGCTCTCTTCGAAACGTAGCGGCGATCACTACAAGCGACACGACGCTCAAATAGGATCCCAGATTTGGTGCTCTCGGGTTTGGAGCTAAAACACAGTGCAACGACGCTCTCGGCTGCACTGCCCTGTTTTTAGGGTTTTTTTCGTCTTTTCTTTTGTTTTTCACTCGATTTTGGCTTGGTTTGGTTCCTTTGACTTTTAAACTTATTTTCTTCATTATCACCTGAAAACCACTAGCAAACACATTAAATCCAATAAAAACATCCCTAAGTCAAAAGCAAGAAAAACACTTTTTAGGTGCTTTTCACCGAAATTGAGTTTGAATTTTTTATTTTAAAACAAGAAAAGAAAGTGAAAGCAAGTGGAACTTCAAGAGTGTTCCAAGAAGTTGACGTTATTAGTTACTTCACTAAATCATGCTTTAGGTTTTCATGGAATTATGTACAAACAATATGTATAAGTCAAGAAACTGATATCTAGATTATTTTCTCTCAAGAACAACCCTTTCTTATGTAACTTAATTTATTACTAATTAAGAAGAATAGCATTAAGAATAGTCATCAACAACTTTCTCTAATAACCTAGCTATTTTCATGTAAGATTAGTAGATATTCAATGCTACGGATCCAATTAGACATACAATTACTCAATCATATATACATCTAATCTAACAAGTATTGATGATCAATTGATAGAAGATAAAAGCATAATAACATTGAAAAACATATCATTCAACATCCATGCAAAACACAAAGGTATTAACTGAAATCCATAATTAAATCATCCACCACCCCAAAATTATGAGTTTAACCACACATAGCCATCAAATACATACTTCATATGAGTTCTAAAGCATAAAAGTAAAAGGGAAAGAGAAACTTAGGAAAAACTCTCAAATTGCTTTTCGTCGTTAAATTCCTTTAGTCTCCTCTTAGTTGGCAGCTTGAGTCTCGAACGGTCTTCAATTCTTCTCCAACACTTTCCTCTCTTTTGATAGCAAGCTCACACTCTTAGGATCTCTTTTCCTCAGAATTTTCGTGCTTAGCGTTGTTGAACATCTCCCAATTTCCCAAACATGCAGTCCAAGAACTTTCCAAAAATGCAATTTTTCAAATCTGGAAAACTGGTCCTTTCATAAATGTATGGTGCCATGTGATGCGAACTTTCTGTGTTAACTGCAAGTGTATGGGTCAAGTTATAATATAAGACGGTTAAGTCTGAATATTGTTCCACTGAGGATCCAATTATAAAGGTTTAAGCTACTTAGCTATTCTAGAATCAAATCAATTTTATTTGAGGATTGAAATTTAAGTTGTGATTTTGGAAGTAAAGCTAAAAAGGAAAGCAAATAAATAAGAAACACAAGAGTCAAATAGAGTTCTAGGATAAAGAATCCTTGTTTACTTCATCATGCAACATTCTAGGGTTCATGAATTTCATTGCAATTCTTATGCTTAAGTCTAGAAACATAAATCCAAGTTATTTTCTCTCAAAAGAAACCTTTTCTCATGGAACTCAATTGATTACTAATTTCTTCAAACCAATACAAATTACATGGCATTAAGAGTAGTCTTTAGCAACTTTTATTATTAACCGAACTATTTTCATGAGAGATTAACAATAATTCTTTGTTATAGATCTAGTTAGACATACAATTTTTCAACCATAATTCTAACCTAACATTCGAACATGGCCATTCAACAAGAATTTAAGTACAAAGAAAAGCATAATCATTACAACAAAACCATGAAGAGTCTACAATATCAACATAACTTCATAAACAAATCACCAAAACCCTAAAACTAAAGAGTTCTCATAGCTTGAAGCAACATGTTCAAACAATATAAACAAAGAAAGAGTGTAAAGAAAGGGAAACTTTATTGAAAAGAGGCTCTTAATTGAGGAAGCACCGTCAAGATATCCTTGCTCTTCACGTCGGAACTTGAACGGCACTACAACTCTCTTGATGCGCACTTTTCATGTTAACCGCAAGTGTACATGTCAAGACGTGAGGACTCAATTGTGAAGGTTTAAGTTACTTAGCTATTCTAGAATTGAATCAATTTTATTTGAGGATTGGAATTGAAGTTGTGTTTTAGGAAATAAAACAAAAAAAGAAAAGCAAACAAATGAGAAACACAAAAGTCAAAGAGAGTTCTAGGGTAATAAATCCTTGTTTACTTCATCATGCAATATTCTAGGGTTCATGGTTTTTATTGCAATTTGTAAACCCTATTTTCATTTGTAATTACTAAACGTAAGTACATAGTACCGATGTAGACTAAATTGTTTTCCATCTTGTAGATTGAAGGAAGAAGTGTAGGAAGTCAGAAATATTTTTGGTAAGTGAGTTATAAATCATTATGAGGTAAATCGAGTTTAGGAGTTACTTTTTTTATTAATTGAAAAAAAATAAAAGATGAATTTTAGAAATAGAAGGAAAAGAAAGAAGAAAAGAAAAAGAAGAAAAAAAGGAAAAAGGGAAAAAGAAAAAAAAAAAGTTTAATAGTGGGGTATTGTCGGCTGAAGTCTTTTTAGTGTATTAAGTAAGATGCCAATTGATTTTCTCTCATTTCTAAACTCATAACCGACCTAATCTACAGTTGAGTGTTAAGGGGAGGAAGAAGAAGGAGTCTAAAGCAAATTGGAATAGATTTCTGGTCGAACCCTAAACACCAGATTTTATGCTTTTAGACTTAAGCATATGAATTGTAATAAAATCTATAAACCCTAAAATATTGCATGATGAAGTAAACAAGGATTCATTACCCTAGAACTCTCTTTGACTCTTGTGTTTCTCATTTATTTACTTTCCTTTTTTGGTTTTATTTCCTAAATCACAACTTCAATTCCAATCCTCAAATAACATTGATTAAGTTCTAGAATAGCTAACTAACTCAATCCTTCACAATTGGATCCTCAGTGGAATGTTATTCGAATTTCACCGTCTTATATTATAACTTGACCCGTACACTTGCGGTTAACACGAAAAGTGTGCATCAAATGTTTGGCGCCGTTACCAGGATCCAAAGAATGACTTTTATTATTTAATATTCATTATAATTGATAGACCTTAATTTGAAGTGTATATTATTTTGTTTAATAATTTTGTCGGTTGATGCCTCGTGATAATACTAACCTCCTCCTTCTTGATCCCGAGATTGATAGGACTTATAGAAGGAGCCTAAGATGTAAGCCCCATACCTGGCGTTGGGAGAAGACAAGTTAAGAAGAAAGCTATGAGATGGGCATTGAGTAGAGAAAAGTGGTCGAGTTGTGGGGGAGCAAAAATAGCTAAGTGTTGGCCATGCATTGGTGTGGCTATGTGTTGAGAGTATAGCCGAGTCCTGACGGGAGTTGCCACTGATAGCTATGCGTTGAAGAAGGTAGCTCGGCTTGGACGCAGATGTGAAGAAGGGGGGTGCGATAGGCGTTGATGGTAGCATGCGTTGAAGGTTATTGTGCGTTAGTTGGTCAGCACAATCATGCGTTGAAGGTTACTTTGCGTTAGTTGGTCAGCACAGTCATGCGTTAAAGGTTAATGTGCGTTAGTTGGTCAGCACAGCCATGTGTTGAAGGCTACTGTGCGTTAGTTGGTCAGCACAGCTGTAAGCACTGACTTATAATCCTAAGTGTGGAGACAAACAAGTGAAATGTAGTTATGCGTTGTTAAGGGAATAGTGGCCAAGAATGAGAGCAAAATTTTGGCTAAGTGTTGGCCAAGACTATGCGTTGGGGAATGAAGAGGATAGTTGAACTTTTTGAGTGGCAAAGTGTTGTTGATGGGATCATGAAGGGTTGTGAGCTGAAGAAGCTACCCGCGTTGGAGGATAAGTGATCATTGGCGGGGGAAGAAATGTGCTTGAACCATTATGCGTTGGTGAGGCCATGCGCTGAAGTCACTCTGCGTTGAAGACCAAGTGGTCTCAATGGGACGAAGATAGTGGTGTGAATGATTGAGTTGTATGCGTCGAAAGTAGGAGGTGTTGAGGGCGCCATGCGATATGTGTGGATAGTTGCCGAAGGCGTTGGAGGAGGTTTTCGACATGAGTGCCTTGCGTCGACGTGAGAACCCCCGCCAGCCTGCACCAGAAAGTTAAGTCGGCAATGTATGTATAGGTGAGCAGCTTGATTAATCATTTCTAGACATTTTCGAGAAACTTAAGTAGGTTCCATTTCTTAGCTAAACTATAAGAAAGGAAGAAGAAGGTGTTCTTATGGATTTCAGATAGAATTTTACTCGTTTTGATATCGAAATCTAAGCTGGAACAGCACGATATTAGTGAATGCATAAGCCGGATAGTATCGAATGTTTGGAGTAAAACAAATCGAAGAGATCGAGTCTAAGGCTGAAATTTTAAGGCTAGTAAGTTAACTCAATTCTGAACAACTTTTATGAAGGATGTTTGAGTTGAAATGGATTAAAAATATGTAAACTTTTAGCTGGAAGTGACTGATAAGGAATTTCTGTGCAATCTGTTGTAGTCTGGAGAAATCCTTCAATATCTGACAAACGAGCACGAGTTAAGCTACGAAAATTTGAGGTAAGCTAAAAGACATATTTCTCTACAAGTTTGTAGAAGGGAAGAAGTTCTAATCTTGGCTGGAAGTATAACTTTTAATCGACAGCAGTGAAGAATAAAAGGAAAGGAGGGAAGGCAGAACTGTGGAACATAAGTAACGCTAAAAATTAAGCGTGAGATGCGAGACAGGTAACACGGGTGTTGCTAGAAGCCTTGCGTCTCACAATTCTCGCTAGGTCTCGCTGGATATTGCTGATCAGGTGAGTATCGCTAGTCTTGCTTATCCTAGTATCGTTAGTGGCGTGTAATGAAATCCAGTATCGCTAATGGTTTCGCTAGTGTTGTACCCAGAAGTATGGGTGTCGCTGGTAGTCTCGCTAGTGACATAAAGTATCGCTAGTTATTGATATGCATACTTAATGATTATGAAAAAGGAGTTCAAAGGAAATCTAATATGAGAAATATGTTTTACAAGCCAAGAAGAGCTCGAAAAAGCATACAATCTGCTTGGGTTCAAAGGAAATCTACTTCATCAAGCAGTCGCTAATCCCCACAACGCATGACTCCTCAATTTCACGGGACTGTGCCATGGTCATTTACTGCATCATGCGGGGAATTCGGCTAGACGTGGGATGCTTCATTGTCCCACAGATTCGGGGGTTATTTTTCAAGCCAAGGGGTCAGCTATTTTTTCCCTTTCTTGTGACAAGACTGTGCGCCAACGCAGAATTCATAGAGGATGCGCTAGTCAGAGCAGTAAATGGAGTCCTTTCAGCTCAAACTCTCAGACAGATATTAAAGGACTCACCGCATTTGCTTGAGGCGGCCAACTCAAAGAAGAGGCCGACTAAGTCACAAGAACCATCATCCCCCTACCCTCCTCAAACCAAGAAGAGGAAAACTTGTCAAGAAGAATTTTGAGATTAAGGCGTCGAGTTCACAACCTAGTAAAGCCGAAGAAGCTGTTCAGCTCAACGCCAACACACAAGCCTTGATCATTTATACTCCTCCAATCGACCCAATCCCTGAGGAGCCCTCTTCACCACCAACTTACCCTTCCCCTTCCCCAAAAATCCAACAAGAGCCACTTCATGTACCCACCATCCAACGCAGCCTCCCATCGCCTCTTCGACTTCCTATTGCAGACTTAAATGAAGAGTCAAAGGAAGTGTCGCCGCCTTCTTCGCCCCACTTGGAGTTAACCCTCTCTCCACCTCAATCATCTACCTCTCGAGAGGCAACTCCATCCTCACCCCCATCACCCGTTGAGCCGACCCTGACTCTGGATCATGAGGAGTCAGCGCCCTTTCAATTCTCACCGCCTCTCCATGAACCTCAATCTTCCAATCTTCCAACTCCACCAACTACTAAACCTTCTGCTCGCCCAACTTCTCAACCGCAGGCAGAAGCATCTACAAGCATGCATCATCAAGAAGAACCATATCACTTACGGCACGCCTCTGCAGTTTGTTGATTTGAGTCTGGATGATTTGCTGCGGTACTTGGATGATGGGATCCTTCACCCCATCATGGGAGATCTGGATGAAATTCGGGGTAAGGAGATGGAAAGTCTCCAGCGGCAAGAAGAGTTGGCTCAACAAGTTTCACAATTGGTTCAGCAAGTGACTCAGATGGCGCAGCAACAATTGGAGCTTCAGAATTTTGTTCAACGCCAAGCTCAGCGTCAGGATGAACAATTCAACACTATGATGAACTACATTTATGAAGTGTTCGTCCAACGCATCCTAGCGCCAATTATTCCTCCTTCACTTCAGCAACCCCTTCAATTCAACGGTCCAAATCCTCCCCCTGTGGACAACAATGACAACGCCCCGAGGAGAACTTAAATTTGGGGGTGTTCTTTGAGAGTTTTCCTTCTTTTCTTAGGTTTATTCTTTTTATTTTTTTGTAAATAGTACAACGCATAATACATTTACATCAATACAACATTCAATTCATGAATTACTCTTTGTTCTCTTTTGTTTGTGCTTTCAATTATTTCTTGCTTTATTATTTTCTCCGCCTTGTTTTTATTTCTGTGTCCAACCTCCATGATGATATTTATGCTCTTCCCCTGTAGACTTATTGAAATAAGAGGATTAACTCACAAGCCTTAGGATATTACACTTGGTAAATTACTTCCCAGAGTTAGTATGCGTTGCAAGCTTTGCCTCAAACCTCTTTTGCAAAATTTTTCTAAGGCAATCTCATAACTCGATTTCAGCAATGAGGACCTTGCTGCCTTCAAATTTGGGGGTAAGAAAGGTTTGAGCCATGCGTTCAGAATTCATAAAACAAAAAAAAAAATGGTATAAATATATTTCCGTGGACAAATAATTCCACTGACAGCGCACAAAATTAGCTTGTTAAGAGTTGAGTTGAGAATGCCTCGTTACACCACATAATAGAAGGTGAGAGTCCAAGATCAACAAAAATAAATAAACGATACCACCGCAACCAAAAAAAAAAACGCGATAAGTGCCGAGTTGTGAAAGGGTATTTGCTTAATGTTGGCTGCCTCCATATACCCCATCGTTGGTATGTCAGAACGAAGGTAGATAGCCCGGATCAACGTAAGTCCACTTCAAAAGAAAAATTTTGTTTGAGTTACAAATGTAAAGACACTTCACAGCTTCTTGGGACATGAGAATAGATGCATGACTATACAGTGAACAAAATTGGGACATGAAAATAGATGCATGACTATGCAGTGAACAAAATTTTGTTCACTGCATAGTCATGCATCTATTCTCAACGCCTAGTTAATACAAATCCCTGCGTTCGACCTTGACTCACCAGGAAACCTATAAGAGCTTATACTTGGGTTTTTTTAGTAAAACTTGCTTAATCATGATCATACTTGAGTAATTCTTGACGCATCTTTGTATGAAAATTATAATATCCATTTTTGTGTTACAAGCTAAGAAACTCAATTTAAAATAGAAATCCAATATTAAACCAACACTTAAAGTGAGAAATGTGTATTTACAGGCCAAGAAGTGCTCGAAAAGGCATATAATCCACTCGGGGCCTAGGACAAATCATGAATGACTTTCTATTTCATACAATGACTATTTTTAGCAATGCGTGACCAGAAACTATCATGTCATTTGGAATCCTGTATATGTATTGTCTAAATGCAACCCACGACCAAGGGACCACGTGTGAAGGCCTATGGGGAATACGATATATGATACACAGTGTTGAGGGACCATGTGTGAAGGCACTTGAGAAATTGATTGAAATGGATTCCAATGCCGAGGGACCTTGTGAGAAGGCATATGGAACCCAGTACATGATAGCTCAGTGCTGAGGGACCACTAGTGAAGGCACTTGAGCAGTGGATTGATATGGAACTCAGTGTCGAGGGACAATATGAGAAGGCACTTGAGGGTTTGAAATGTCGAGGGACGAGGATGAGTACGTTGAGCTTCGCTCTGCCTCGGTTAGAAAAGTGATAATTGTATCACTTATGCTTTTGTGGTATTTCTGATTTAGGAATTTTTGGTATATATATATATGTCGTAGTTTTATGATGATCCATGTTAACTCAAGGAAGTTTATTAGTAATTAGTTAAATTCAGTCACTCACTGGGCATTAGGCTCACGCTTCCTTGTTTGTTTGTTTTATTGTTTCAGGTAGCGAGCGCGTCCGGGACGCCTAGCCTACTAAAGATTCTCGTCTGGGCCTGCTTCGGATCAGTTCTCTGGGATAGTTGTAAATACACAGTTTATGTACATATTTTTGTCATGCACGTTCCTTGGAGTATAGTGAAAGTGGGTTTTGTGGTGTATAGAACGAATACTTGTTATGATGATTTATGATTTAAGTATCTGGCTTGAGCAGTTATGTTTAATTTATGGTGTTCAACTAGCATATAACTAGAAATAAATGATCTGGTGTTGATTAATGTTATAAGTTACGCGGGAACGGGTGTGTACAGGTTTGCACTCACTTCTAGGTTAGGAAGGGAAATCTGGGAGGGGGTGTGACATAAGAGCTCTACACAATCAACAGAGAAGATGACATAGGAGATACCAAAGACTCAGGACTACTTCCAATCGACATTATCGGAAAATCAACCTGGAATAATGAATGTGTCCATCAACATCAAAAACTTTGAGTTGGAACCGGGGTTAACTCAAATGGCTAGAGAGCTAGCCTTTAAAGGAAGAACCAATGAAATCCTCATAAGCACTTACGATCCTTCTTGGAGATATGCAGAATGGTAAAGATGAATGGTGTTTCTAACAATGCAATTAAACTAAGATTTTTTTCCTTCCCTTTACAAGACCGAGCAAAGGATTGGTTGGAAACTATATTTCCAGATAATATCATTAGATGGGAGATCTTAGCTCAAGCTTTCTTGAACAAGTATTTTCCACTAGCTAAATCTCAAAGACTAAGGACAAAGATAGGAACATTCCGCCAACTTGAGGATGAACAACTATATGAGGCTTGGGAGAGGTACAAGGATCTCTTGAGGAGGTGCCCTCAACATGGTTATTCGAATTGGTCGCAAATTCAACTCTTCTACAATGGATTGTCAAGCTCAACCATATCCATCTTAGATGCCACCGCCGGAGGGTCAATCTTCTCCAAGAATGCTCAAGAGGCCTATACCATATTAGAGAACTTGGCCACTACATCTTATAATTAGCCATGTGAACGGTCTTCTCCAATCATCCCAAAAGCCGCTGGATTATATGAGGTGGATGAGTTAAATTCTCTCAAAGCTCAAATGACTTCCCTTACTAATGCTCTTTCTAAATTAACTGTAGGAGGCCAAGCTCAAGCAAGTCCATCATCCATAGCCTCCCTTTTTGCCTTGGCATCGGAGATGTCTACTCAAAAGGAGTTGGAACAAGGAGACAATGAGACAACCAATTATGTTGATAGAGGACATTATAGAGGCCACCACCAACAACAACTTCCAATTCATTACCATCCTAACTTGAAGAACCATGAAAACTTTTCTTATGCTAAGAATAGAAATGTTTTACAAGGTCCTCCCAGTTTTTCCAATGTAGGTCCATCACAAACCGAGAAGAAATCCAACTTAGAAGACTTGATGGTGAAGTTCATAAAGGAATCAAGAGGAAGGACCACCGTATTGGAAAGCACCATACAAAGTCATGGCAAGGCCATTCACAACATTGAGGTACAAATTAGCCAAATTGCCACTTCATTCCCAACAATGCAAAAGGGCAAATTTTCTAGTTGCCCTGAAAGAAATCCAAAGGAGGATGATGAGCAATGATGAGGATGATGAGCAAGAGATAGAAGAGACCATCCAAAAGCCTATTATAGAAGATGAACCTAAGGTGATCTTCGAAAAAGAGAAAAAGGTAAAGGAGTCGACATCTTCAAGTAAGTTATCCAAACCTCTACCTTTTGTACCTAACACCTTGCCATATCCTTAATGTTTTAAAAAGAAAAAAATAGACTCCCAATTTGCTTAATTTCTAGAGTTGTTTAAAAAGCTTCACATTAATATCCCATTTGCTGAGGCTTTAAAGCAAATGCCCAACTATGCAAAATTCATGAGATGTCTTGTCTAAATAGAAGAAGTTTGGGCAATATGAGATGCTTAACATGACTGAGGAATGCAGTGTTGTGTTGCAAAAGAAGCTACCACAAAAGTTGAAAGATTCAGGGAGTTTTACTATACCTTGCACTATTGGTTCTTTAAATGTTACTAGAGCTCTTCGTGATATTGGTGCTTCTATTAATTTGATGCCTTTATCTGTTTATAGAAAGCTTAACATTGGAGAGGTGCAACCTACCACCATCACTTTGCAACTTAGTGATGGATCCTTAGCATATCCTAGAGATATTGTTGAGGATGTATTAGTTAAAGTTGACAAAATTTATCTTCCCTGCAGACTTTGTAGTTTTGGACATGGAGGAGGACTTTGAGATTCCTATCATACTTGGGAAGCCATTCCTAGCAACTGGGAAGGCTATCATAGATGTCCAACAAGGGAAGTTGACTCTAAGGGTAAATGATGAGAATGTTGTCTTTAGTATTTATAAGTCCTTGAGTCATCACAATGAGGGTAATACTTGCCATGCTATAGACATAATTGATCATACTATTTATGAGCATGTAGAGGTTATGTTGGCAAATGATCATTTAGAACAAAGCATGATAAATTTTGATTTTGAGAATGTGGATACTATTTTTATGAAATTGCTTTGTATGCTAAGTGGTTAGATAACATGCCAATATGCACTAAAATGTATAAACCTATGCCTCTAGCTCCTTTGCATGTTATAAATGATGTTGAGAAACATGTGCTTGAATTAAAGGTGTTACCTCCTCACCTAAAATATGCATTCTTGGATGAACTATCTTCTTTTCTTGTTATCATATCTTATGAATTAAATTCTGTGGAAGAAGAAAAATTGTTGGGAGTGTTAAGGGATCATAAGTCCGCTATTGGTTGGTCTATTGAGGATCTTAAAGGTATTAGTCCATCGGTCTGTATGTACAGAATCTTGATGGAAGATACCTTTAACCCATCAGTACAGCACCAAAGGAGACTTAACCCCGCCATCAAGGAGGTAGTTACGAAAGAAGTGCTGAAGCTTTTGCATGCAGGAATCATTTATGCCATATCCGATAGTTCATGGGTAAGTCCTGTCCAAGTAGTACCCAAGAAAGGTGGTATGACTGTTGTGAAAAATGAAAAAGATGAGATGATTGCCACTAGAACTGTGACAGGATGGCATGTATGCATTAATTATAGGAAGTTGAATAAGGCTACCAGAAAAGATCATTTTCCTTTTCCTTTTGTAGATCAAATGCTTGATAGACTTGTAGGTTATTCTAATTATTGCTTCCTAGATGGATATTCAGGTTAAAATCAAATTGTCATTGCTTCTGAGGATCAAGAAAATACCACATTTAAGTATCCTTGTGGGACATTTGCTTTTAGGAGAATGCCTTTTGGTTTATGTAATGCCCCCGCCACTTTTCAACGTTGTATGATGTCTATTTTTCAGGGGCTCATTCAAGACATAATGGAGGCTTTCATGGATGATTTTTCTATATTTGGGTTTTCATCTGATTCTTGTCTTGCTAATCTTGCTCGTGTTTTGCAGAGGTGCCAAGATGCTAACCTTGTTCTAAATTGGGAGAAGTGTCACTTCATGGTCAAGGAGGACATCATTTTGGGACACAAAGTCTCTCAAAAGGGATTGGAGGTGGGTAGGGCCAAAATAGCTGCCATTGAACAACATGCAGGGTTTTACAAGAGATTTATTAAAGATTTTTCTAAAATTGCTAAACCTTTGAGTAACTTGTTAGAAAAGGAGGCTAAGTTTGTGCTTGATGATGCATGTCTACTAGCTTTTAATACTTTGATGGAAAGATTGATTTATGCACCTATTATTGTTGTACCTGAATGAAGCCAATCTTTTGAAATCATGTGTGATGCTAGCGACGCCTTAAGAGCTGTTTTAGGCTAACGTAGAGATAACATGTTTAGGGCAACTTACTATGCTTGTAGGACGCTTGATAGTACTCAACAGAAATACACTACTACTGGAAAGGAACTACTAGCTGTTGTGTTTGCCCTTGATAAATTTAGATCATACTTGCTTGGCTCTAAAATAATGGTGCATACTGACCATGCTGCTTTGAAGTATTTGTTTGATAAGAAAGATTCCAAACATAGGCTAATGAGGTGGATCTTATTGTTGCAGAAATTTGATCTAGAAATCAAAGACAGAAAAGGATGTGAAAATGTGGTTGTAGACCACCTGATTAGGATTGAGAATGGGGATACTAACTCTTGCCCCCCTACCCCCCCTATTATTGAGATGTTCCCTAATGAACAACTGTATCAGGTAAAGGATAGTTTGCCTTGGTTTGCTGATATAGTTAACTATTTTGCAGGAGGACATTTGCCACATGAGATAAACTCTCAACAAAAGAAGAGATTTTTGCACAATGTTAAATCTTACCACTGGGAGGACCCAGTTCTTTACAAAGTTTGTGCTGATAGTATGATAAGGAAGTGTGTGTCTCAAGAAGAAGTGGTAAGTATCTTAAATTCATGCCATGCCTCCCCCTATGGAGGTCACTTTGGACCCACTAGAATTGCATCTAAGGTACTTTAGTCAGGTTTTTATTGGTCCTCTCTTTTTAAAGATTGTTATACCTTTGTAAAATCATGTGATAGGTGCCAATGTACTGACAATATTTCTAAACAACATGAGCTTCCAATGAAACCTATCTTGGAAATGGAGCTCTTTGATGTCTAGGGGATTGACTTTATGGGGCCTTTTCCTATGTCTTCTAATGACTACCTTTATATTCTGGTTGCAGTTGATTATGTATCTAAGTGGGTAAAAGCCATAGCTATGAGGAACAATGATGCTCGCGCTGTTTTAAAATTCTTGCATAAAAATACCTTCACACGTTTTGGTACACCTAGAGCTATCATTAGTGATGAGGGTTCCCACATTTGCAATAAATTGTTTGAATCCATGATGCAAAAATATAATGTCAATCATAAAACTGCTACAACTTATCATCCTCAAACTAATGGTCTTGCTGAGTTGTCTAATAGGGAAATCAAGCAGGTTTTGGAAAAGATCGTAAAGACCAATAAGAAGGATTCGGCCCTAAAGCTCGATGATGCATTGTGGGCCTATCGTACAACTTTCAAAACCCCAATAAGTACTTCACCGTATAGGTTGGTGTTTGGAAAGGCTTGTCACTTACCGGTAGAGCTCAAGCATAGAGCTTATTGGGTCATCAAGAAGCTGAACATGGATTTTGAGAAGGCCGGTGAGAAATGCCTCCTCGAACTTAATGAGATGGAAGAGTTCCAAGCTCAAGCTTATGAGAATGCCAAACTCTACAAGGAGCGCACCACTAGATGGCATGACAAGAAGATCACCCCACAAACCTTTCTTCCTAGACAAAGAGTATTACTTTTCAACTCACCTTTACGTTTGTTTCTAGGTAAGCTTAGGACACGATGATCAAGACCCTTTGTCATTATCAAGGTGTCCCCACATGGAGCCGTGGAATTGCAAAGCGATGATGGAAAAATCTTCAAAGTAAATGGTCAATGTTTGAAGCATTACATCGACAATGAAGAATGCCGAATTGAGAACCTTGCTTTCATTGAATGATCCATTAGTTCAGTCTAGCTAAGAGACCCTAAACCTAGTGCTTATTGGGAGGAAACCCAATTTATTGCTTTCTCTATTTTTTTAGTTTTATTTTCTATAAATCTTTGAGTGACTCATAGGCTCTATTAATTTTTCAGGATCTTGGTGCATCACAAAAAGTACTGCTTACACCAAGTCTGTTAGTGGTTTCCCGCTTGCTCCCAAGCTTGTTCTTTCATTGTTAGATGCTTTTATGCATTGAGGGTAATGGATGATTTTAAGTTTGGAGTGGGAGGTGTCACTCGTACTTTTGTGTGCTTTCTTATCCTACTATGCATGTTTGTGAGTTTTTAATGATCATATGCATGTTAATGAAATTTTGAAAAATTTTGAAAATTTTTGGAGCTTTCGAAGTTAATGGGAATGTTTTTTTATGGTTGTATGCTTTGATGTTAATTGGCCATGATGAGATTTGAATGTGCATAATAGATGACTTATTGTGGAAATAGAATAGCATTATCTTGAGTTAAAGTATTTTAAGTCCCTCCTAAAATCTCCAATATTCTTGAGCACATAGCCACTTTAATTTAGAATCTTTAACTGAAAAAAAATGATTAAGTTGGGTGTATTTGGTTGTCACTCCGAAAGGCCCCACCAGTTAGAGAGTAGAAGTGCATGATTGTTTGTAATCTTAGACTAAGGAAAAAGAAAAAGAATATACAAGCCTTTGAAAAAAGAAGTGCAAACAAAAATATATGAGCTTTATATGCCTATCTTTTTAAATTTTAAACTTGTAATGAGTATGCATGGATGGAGGTAAAAAGAGCTGCCTTTGTTGTGATTAGTAAAGACGCCTGGGAATTGACTAGGTACGAGTCCCTATAGTGAATGTGTGAAAGCTAGTGCCCCTAGGTAAAAGAATGCAAGTTTAGGGCCCATGAAAAATATATGATCGAATGGCAACTTAGTGGACATATTACTCACTTGAAATGTGTGGATGCTTGAAGATTAGTGCATGTGCTAGAGTAGGGGGAAAACTAAGGAAACTCTCTTAAGTCCCAATTTGAGTTCTAGCATTTTAAAATACATGAGACTTGCACACACATACATGGGAGATAGTAAGATTTGGCCTTGAATAATTATAACAATATAGATATGTTTGCATATTTCTACTTAAGCTCTAAATGCTATTCTCTAAAACATGAGTCAATTGCACACTTCTTCATTTAAACTTTCTCTATTTGATTTTATTCTATGCTTGGGACTGGCCAATCTCTAAGTTTGAGGTGCTGAAAAGCGCTTGAAAAGTGCTTTCTATTCTATCAAATTAAGGGAGTTTATATTAGACTTCTTTTGTTTGCTAGTGGTTTTCACGTCAAAATAAAGAAAACTAAAAGTGAAAGCCAAAAGATTAAAATCAAGCCAGAATTCAGTGTAAAAGAGAAGAAAACGCCAAATCTACCAAAAAATAGGGCAGCGCCGTGATGCTTTTTCCCAAGAGCAACAGTCATCTTAGCGCAGCGCCATTGTCGCGATGCTGCGGCACGGGCCGAGGGTAGGCTATTATGACATACAGCACGGCGGCACCTTACAGCATCGTGTCGGTGCCACCTTTCCATATTTGTCAGCGTCACGGCGCCATCTTTCTTAATTTGAAAATTTTGTATTTTTTGAAAGAATCTTGGGCGACCAACTCTATAAATAAGTGGGTTTACAACAGCCCTAATCACCAATCTACTCACCAAGAAACATAAGAAGAAGAGAATTGAGTGAAAGTTCATTAGAGAGTTTAAAGAGTGAGTTAGCTAGCTGCAAGGAAGAGGAAAAGAGTTCGAGATAGTCATGGTGCCATTTGAGTTCCGATGTGAATACCAAGGACATTTTGTCACACCCCTTCCCAGGTACCCTCTTAACTTAGGAGAAAGTGTGAAGATAGAAGACACCGGTCCACTTACGGCATCCACTGTCAACCTTAAACATTGACCAACATCTAATAAGCAGATATACACAATAGTTGAACATCTAACTTTAACCAAGGTTAAGCTATCATACAAATGTTAATTTACATTCAAACCAGTAATTACATAAGTTCTCTAACCACCACCCTTATACCCTCTATATGTACAACACAAGTTTGAGATAACTATTTACAATGCTCAAAATTCACAGACGCAGATAGTAGTAGGCCCAGACGAGTTGCTGTGTAGGCTAAGCACCTCGGACTCGCTCGCTACTTGGAAAACAGAAAAAAAAACAAAGAAAACATGAGCTAGGTTGCCCTAGTGACGTATTTAGTAAAAACCTTCCTTTAACTCGAAAACTATTCAAACCATAATCAATTTATGAGAATACGTAAATAATATCAATTCAAATCCATATCCAAGCAAAACATGCTCATGTAGCATTGTCATAACATATATGTTCATTTTCGAAAAAGAAACACGAAAATTCAGTATATTTCAAAAATATTTTCCTTGGTTGAGGCGGAGCAGAGCTCAACGCTACTCAATGTCGAAAAACGTCCTTAGTTGGGGCAGGTAATCTCGACACACCCAACGTCAAATACCCTTAGCTGTATGGAGTATCTCAACACAACGTCTATCATACCTCTATATGCACAAAGAAATCATATCCTAGGTTACCTGAATACCTTCTCAAGTTCTTCAGTACTGGGTCCCATGAATAAGATTTAGGCCACCCACATGCCTTCTCCGAGTCTTTCAGCATTGGAGGCTATCTCTATACTCAGGTTACCCACATGCTTTCTCTAAGTCCTTTAGCATTGGGAAGCATTTCTATATCCCACTACCCACATGCCTTCTTCGTGTCCTTCAGCATTGGGAGCCTTTTCAAAAACATTATTAAAAAAAAAACAACATGCTTTGGAAATATCATATTAAAGATTCACGAGTTTATAACATTTCAAATTCTCACAAACTCATTAACAATCATCAATGCTTTCCATAAAATCATAGGTTAATAAATAACATGCCTTTCGTAAAACTTGTTTAACAACTAGTATGCTTCAAATGATTTCCAATGTAGAACACATAATATGCACACACCTGGAAACACATACTTTCTTTTAAGCCAATAATCCTCATAGCACGTTAAAACCCATGAAAAGCATAAACATATAAACATGTTTCCAAACATAATCATACAACATAAAAACTTTGTTAAAAGTACACTCATTTTAAATAAACTTGTCACTCACTCCTTGTCCGGAGCCCTTAGTGGGTTTACACCTTTCCTAGCTCCTCTCGGCCTGAAATAATACATTTCTCTTTGTTAGATTTCCTTAAAATTCCTTTTTACATAGGAAACAAGCCTTAGACATTCATATTATTCACCACTGAGACCCTACTACATAAAGAAAACTATCACTAAGACTATATTCCATGAAGAAATGCTCAACCGAGGCTATATTTTATTAAAAGGTTCACTAACAAACGAGATTCAAGCCATTAGCGAGACTAAACTAGTGAAATCAAGCAAAACTAACTATACGAGTGAGACTTTGGATGAGCGAGATCAACAAGAGCAGCGAGATTTGTGAGACAAATTTGACCAGTGGGACTTATCTCGCTCTCGCTCCTTCACGTTCCCAGTATTGTTCAACTTTCTAGCGAGACTTGCCTCTTTCTGCTGCTATCTTCGCTACTGCCCAAACTTCTAATTGTTAAAAGCACATTTTCAGCTTGAATTAGAATTTCTTCCCTTCTGCAAACATGTAGAGAAATATGTTTCCTAAATTACCTCAAAATTTCAGAGCTTAACTTTTCTTTGTTCGTCATATATTTCCAATTTACTTCGCCCTGCTCCAGATCACTTAGAAAATCCATATCAGTCACTTCCACCTAAAATGTAACATGTTTCTCTTCATATTCAGCTCAACCATCCTTCACAAGAGTTGTTAAGAATTGAGTTAAATTACTAACCTCAAAGTTTCAGCCCTAAACTCAATTTATACATCATGCTATTCTCCAAAAACCAGGCCTTGCTCAGATTCGGCGAACACCAGACCAGTTTCAGTTTCAACTTCATTTTCACTAGGAATTCGACCACAATTCCACTCCAATTTGCCCTAGACTTCTTCTTCTTCCTCTCCTTGATACTTAGCTGTGGATATAGTCGACAACTAAAACTTTAAACCAATTTACACCCTATAGCCGACAACCCTCCACTATCATCCATTTTTTTTTTTTTTTTCTTTTTTTTTTCTTTTTTTTTTTTTAATTTTTTTAATTTTTTTATTATTTTTCTTTTATTATTTTTTTCTTTCCTTCTTTCTTTCTTTTCTTTCTTCTTCTCTTCTCTTCTCTTTTCTTTATTTTTTTGCTTTCACACTATTAGTACTTACACAATAATAGCCATAGCACAAAATCTATATTATTATCTCTTTACTTCGGTTCGACTGATGACACTCTTCTTAAAACAAAACAAATAAGTCCACAATGATCTTATGTATTTAGATTAAGTGCTTAGAAATGAAAGTAGGGTTTACACATTTTGACGGTGCTGTCTCAAGCAAGAGCCTATTTTTAGTAGAGTTTCCCTTTCTTTACGCTCTTTCTTTGTCTATATTATTTGAACATGTTGCTTCAAGCTATGAGTGGCAAAACTCTTTAGTTTTAGGGTTTTGATGAATTGTTAATAAAGTTATGGTGATATTGCAGACTCTTCATGGGTATTGTGCTTAAATTCTTGTTGAATGACCATGTTTGAATGTTAGGTTAGATGTATGATTGACAGATTGTATGTGTAACTAAATCTATAACAAAGAATTGTTGTTAATCTCTCATGAAAATAGTTAGATTAGCAATGAAAGTTGCTAAAGACTAATCTTAATGCCATGTAATTTGTATTAGTTTCAAGAAATTAGTAATCAATTGAGTTGTGTGAGAAAATGTTGTTTTTGAGAGAAAATAACTTGGATTTATGTTTCTACTCTTAAGCATATGAATTGCAATAAAATCCATGAACCCTAGAATATTGCATGATGAAATAAACAAGGATTCATTACCTTAGAACTCTCTTTGACTCTTGTGTTTCTCATTTATTTGCTTTCCTTTTTTTTTTTTTGTTTTATTTCCTAAATCACAACTTCAATTCCAATCCCCAAATAAAGTTGATTCAATTCTAGAATAGTTAAGTAACTTAAACCTTCACAATTGGATTCTCAGTGGAACGTTATTCAGACTTCACCATTTTATATAATTATTACTTGACTCGTACACTTACGGTTAATATGGAAAGTGCGCATCACATACCTAGTCAATTTCCAGGCGTCTTTATGGATCACAACAAAGGCAACTCTTTTTACCCACATCCATGCATACTCATTACAAGTTTATCATTTAAAAAGATCGACATATAAAGCTCATATATTTTGTGTACCCTTTTTCTTTTCTCAAAGGAATGTATACTCTTTTCTTTTTTCTTAATCTAAGATTACAAACTATTATGCATTTCAACTCTCTAACCTGTGGGGCCTTTCGGAGTGACAACCAAATACACCCAATTTCATCCTTTTTTCAGTTAAAGATTCTAAATTAAAGTGGCTACGTGCTCAAAAATATGGAAGATTTTAAGAGGGACTTAAATGAATTTAACTCAAGATGATGCTATTCTATTTCCAAAATAAGTCATCTTTCATGCAAATTCGAATCTCATCATGGGTAATCAACATCAAAGCACACAACCATAAAAAACACTCCCATTAACTTTGAAAGCTCCAAGATTTTTAAAATTATTCAAAATTTCATTAACATACATATGATCATTAAAACCTCACAAACATGCATAGCAGGATAAGAAAACACACAAAAGTACGAGTGACACCTCTCACCCCAAACTTAGAATCATGCATTGTCCCCAATACATAAGAGCATCTAACAAGGAAAGAACAAGCCTGGGAGCAAACAGGCTTGGTGTAAGGAGTACTTTTTGTGATGAACCAAGATCCTGAAAATTAATAAAGCATATGAGTGAGTGAAAGATTTATTGAAGATAAAATAAAAAAGAAGAAAATAAAGAAAGCAATAAAATTGGGTTGCCTTTCAACAAGCGCTCAGTTTAACGCCTTCTAGTTATTCATTAACATTTAGTGGGTTGGTCAACAATTCATTATCAAATTGAACACCATCTTTTCTAATGTAGTCAAGTATCATTAAGAAGTCATCATTATGAAATTTTACCAGACTCACCAGTTCATTTTTAACATGCTTCTTCATGATTTGTTCATAATTCATTTTAGGTTTTGGAGGCATGTAAGAAGAACTAGGAGCATTATCACAACTAGAAACATGCTTCATAGGATTTTCTAATTTATCAAGCATGCCATTAGTCTTACCATTAAAAGAAGGGTCATCATACATAGAATTCTTACTAGAAGAGAGGGGTGATGTTACCTTTGTGCTTGGCTCATGATGCTCATACCTTTTCTCATCCGGATGCTTAAGGGATTTATAGATGTCCAATGTTACCTCTTCATCTAAGGCGGAATGTGAGATATCTATCTTGTACATTAATGAGGCCCTTCTGCTGGCCAAGAAAGATCTCCCAAGAATTATGGGGACTTCGGCATCTTCCTCTATGTCTAGTATCACAAAGTCCGCCGAGAAACACAAACTTACCTACCTTGACCAAGACGTCCTCCGCAATGCCGTAGGGACAAACAAATGATCAATCGGCCAAAAGCAAGGATATGGTAGTTGGTTGCACATCTCCACCATTGAGCTTCCTAAACATGGATAAAGGCATTAAGTTAATAAAGGCTCCAAGATCACAAAGCGGTTTAGTAAACGAATTATTGCCTAAATGACAAGGGATAGAAAAACTGGAGGCAATTTTCTTTGTAGTGTCGTGCTACATTCTTCGATTAGTGCAACCGTCTTGTAATCTCCATACCTCCTCTTCTTAGACAACACCTCCTTCATGAACTTGGCATACTTAGGCATTTGTTCTAATGCCTCTGCAAAAGCGAGGTTAATTTCCAACTTTTTGAATATGTCTAAGAATTTAGAAAATTGAACATCAATCTTTTTCTTTTGAAATCTCTGAGGAAAAGGTAAAGTGTTAGGGATAAAAGAAGTAGAGTTAGAAGTACTCCCTATGTTTGACTTTGATTTTTCCTTTTCCTTAGACGCACTCTCTTTTTGTATTGGAGCATCCTCTATGATGGCTTCATCCTCTTCTTGTAGAAGCTTATCATCATCTATCATGATGTGCTTATTCAACTCCTTGCCAGTCCTTAGGGTTATGACATTGCATTCCTCCTTAGGGTTCTTCTCCGGACAACTTGGGAATTTACCTTTTTGCATTGTGTGGAGAGATGTGGCCATTTGACTAAGTTGAACTCCAAGTTTTGAATTGTCTTATATTGGCATTGAACGGTGCTTGCAATAGCTTGGACTGAATTCTCCAATGTGGTTGTCCTTGATTTTGATTCTTTGACAAAGTCAAGCATTATGTTCTCCAATGATGATATCTTTGCATTCCCTGCTCCATTGAATCCTTGAGGTTCTTGCAACACATTCTTGTTGTTGGCATACGAGAAGTTGTCATGATTCCTCAAGTTGGGATGATAGTGAGTTGGGATTTGTTGTGGATCTTGGTATTGTCCTCTATCCACATAATTGGCCACCTCTAACTCACTTGGCTCCTTTTGATTTGCCATGGCCGCAAAGGAAGCTATGGATGATGGACTTGCTTCGACTTTCCTTCCTTGAGACAATATAGATAAAACATTAGTGAGAGAAGCCAATTAAGTTTTTAGAGAACTTACCTCATCCATTTCATATCGTCCGGTGGCTTTTGGGATGATTGGAGAAGACCGTTCACATGGCCAATTGTACTAGTATGGTATAGGCCTATTGAGCATTCTTTGAGAAAATTGAACCTTTGGCAGTTGCATCTAGAATAGATTTGGTTGAGCTTGATAATCCATTGTAGAAAAGTTTAATTTGCAAGCAATCCATGTAGCCATGTTGAGGGCACCTTCTCAAGAGATCCTTATACCTTTTCCAAGCCTCATAAAGTTTTTCATCCTCAAGTTGGTGGAATGTTCCAATCTTCGTTCTTAGCCTTTGAGATTTAGCTGGGGGAAAGTATTTGTTCAAGAAAACTTGAGCTAAAATCTCCATGTAGTGATACTATCCGGAGGTATGGTTTCCAACCAATCCTTTACTCGGTCCTGTAAAGAGAAAGAAAAAAGTCTTAGTTTAATAGTATCGTTAGAAACACCATTCATCTTTACTGTTCTGCATATCTCCAAGAAGGACAGTAAGTGCTTGTGAGGATCTTCGTTGGTTATTTCTCCAAAAGCTAGCTCTCTAGCCATTTGAATCAACTCCGGTTTCAAGTCAAAGTTGTTGAATGGGTACATTCATTATGTCGACTTGATTTGTCGGTAATGTCGGTTGAAAGTAATCTCGAATTGTCTTTGGTATCTCCTCCGCCATCTCCTCGGTTTGATTGTGTAGAGCTCTTAGATTTCTTCTATAGGTCCTATCAATCTCAGGATCAAGGGGGAGGAGGTTAGTATTATCACGAGGCATAAACCTACAAAATAACAACCATATACTATCCACCACAAATTAAGATCTATCAATTCTAATGAGTATTAAATAACAAAAACCATTCTTTGGATCCCCGGCAACGACGCCAAAAAGTTGATGTGCACTTCCGTGTTAACTGCAAGTGTACGAGCCAAGTTATAATATAAGACGGTTAAGTTTGAATATCATTCCATTGAGGATCCAATTATGAAAGTTTATGTTACTTAGCCTATTCTAGAATCAAATCAATTTTATTTGAGGATTGGAATTTAAGTTGTGATTTTGGAAATAAAGCTAAAAAGGAAAGCAAATAAATAAGAAACACAAGTGTCAAAGAGAGTTCTAGGGTAAAAAATACTTGTTTACTTCATCATGCAACATTTTAGGGTTCATGGATTTCGTTGCAACTCTTATGCTTAAGTCTAGAAACATAAATCCAAGTTATTTTCTCTAACAAAAAAACTTTTCTCATGGAACTCAATTGATTACTAATTTCTTGAAACCAATACAAATTACATGGCATTAAGAGTAGTCTTTAGCAACTTTTGTTGTTAACCTAACTATTTTCATGAGAAATTAACAACAATTCTTTGTTATACTAACAAAGGAAAGCATAATCATTACAACAAAACCATGAAGAGTCTACAATATCAACATAACTTCATAAACAAATCACCAAAACCCTAAAACTAAAGAGTTTAGCCACTCGTAGCTTGAAGCAACATGTTCAAACAATATAAACAAAGAAAAAGTGTAAAGAAAAGGAAGTTCTACTGAAAAGAGGCTCTTGATTGAGGAAGCACCGTGAAGATATCCTTGGTCTTCACGTTGGAACTGGAACAACACTACGACTCTCTCTTGAACAATTTTCTCTCTTCCTTGTAGCTAACTCACTCTTTGAACTCTCTAACGAACTTTCACTCAATTCTCTTCTTCTTGTGTCGCTTGGTGTGTAGATTGGTGATTAGGCTTGCTGGAAACCATCCAATTTATAGAGTTGGCCACCCAAAATTCTTTCAAAAAATATGGGTTCTTCAAATTGGGAAAGATGGCGCTGTGACGCTAATCAACATTGAAAGGTGGCGCTGCGGCACTGTGCATCCCGAAACATACCCTTGGTACCCTAAGGTAGAGGCTGCCCTGTTTTTGGCATATTTGGATTTTTCTTCTCTTTTTCACTAGATTCTAGCTCGATTTTGATCTTTTGGCTTTCACTTCTAATTTTCTTTATTTTGACCTAAAAACCACTAGCAAACAAGTGAAATATAATATAAAACTCCCTTAATTTGAGAGAATAGAAAGCACTTTTCAAGCGCTTTTCACCGCGACACTATAAACTGTTGTCGCGACGCTGTTTATCATATTTTCCTACCCTAAAATCTGTATCGATTTCATTGCTCTCATTTTTAGCCCAAGGCAGAATTGCATTGGTGCCGCTGTGTTGCCCTAGTTTTGATTTTTTCATCTTTTTCTTCACTTTTTCATCTTGTTTTGACTTGGTTTGGTTCTTTGGACTTTGAAAACTTATTTTCTTGATAATTACCTGAGAACCACTAAGAAAACTGGAATGACAATTGTGAAGAATAACAAAGGTGAGATGGTACCAATGAAAGTTCAAAATGGATGGCTCATGTACATAGACTTTCGCAAGCTTAATGAGGTAGCAAAAAAGACCATTTCTCTATTCCTTTCCTTGACCAAATGGTGGAACGGGTTGCCAGGAAGCCATTCTATTGGTTTTTGGATAGGTTTTAAGGATTTTACCAAAAAAGACTATCTTCACCTGCACCTATGACACCTATGCCTTTAGAAGGATGCCTTTCGAGCTCCGCAACGCCTTATGTATGTTTCAAAGATGTATCATGAGCATCTTTTCTGATTTTATTGAGAAATGCATAGAAGTGTATTGAGACTAATTATGTTTGAATAATTTGAGTGATTATGAAAAGATGTATTGAGACTAATCTTGTTTCAAATTATGAGAAATGTCATTTCATGGCAAGTCATGGCATTGTGTTAGGACGTCTTGTTTCTGCTAGAGGTATTGAGGTCGATACAGCTATGATCGATATTATCATTAGCAATTCCTATCTCACAAGCATTAGAGAACTGCGCTCTTTTCTTGCTAATGTAGTGTGAAACCCAGAAATTTGACTTAAAACTTGCATGCTAATAAAAGAAGAAATTAGTAGACTTTGGAGGTAAAAAGTTTAGCAAAAGTTTGTGGAGTTGGAAATTTTGATTGATTTAAGAAGGGCTAGGCATTGACAAGAAGGAAGAGTGTTTGTGCCAATTTAAGTTTTGAAGAAAGAATGAGTTATAGAAGTGTTTGGAAGGAAATCACAATAGGTAGTTTCTACAAATGTTGGACTACAAGGAGGCAAGGAACAATTGGACAATAGTGTTAGAATCCCATAGGACTACTAAGTGATAAACTAAGAAATTAGCCTATTTACCCTAAAACTAAGTTTTTAGCATATGCCTCGAAGGAAAAATGAAGATGGAACGCATAGTAGAGTTTAAGAGTGTCCATAAACTTAGCATTAAGCTTAAGAACAAGAAAACTGAGCGGTAAAAGTAGGTCCTAAGTAACGTTGATTGATGGGGAATTAAGAAAAAACCAAGTATGGAAAAAAGCCTAAGTATGAGGTGTAAGTCTCACACTTAGCTTTGGAAGTTAGCAAGCTATAAAGATTGGTTTTGGAAGATAACAAGCTAAAGAAGGTAAGTAAAGAGTGGTTGAGAGCCTTAAGGCATGAGTTATCATGCGTTGAGGGTGTCCTATGCGTTGGTGAGGGTGCGCCACGCGTTTGTGAAGGCTGAAATGCGTTGGTGAGGGTGTGCCATGCATTTCTAAAGGCTGCTATGTGTTGGTGAAGGTGCGCCATGTGCTTGTGAAGGCTATTATGCGTTGATGAGCTAAGGTATGCGTTAGCCAATTCATTTTTAAAGGAAAGAAAGTGGAGGTTAAGTCGACGGCCTATTTAAGTGAGTAAGCTGAGTGTTTGATCATTTTAAACACATTCAAAAGCTCAAATCAGTTGAATTTCACAGTTGAAAGACGAAGAGAGGTAGGAGAAGGTGTTTAAGGCAAAGTTGTGGAGAATTCAGATCATTTTCGTGGTAAAACTAAAGTTGGAACAGTGAGTCTGGCTGCTGTCGCGCAATCCTAGCGTGGTCTGGTGTTTGGAGAAGAACGATCTGAAGAGATCGAATTTAGGGCTGAAATTTTAAGGTCAGTAATTTAACTTAATTCTTAACAACTTTTATGAAGGATGTTTGAGATGAATTGGAAGAGAAATATGTAAACTTTTAGGTGGAATTGACTGATACAGAATTGCTATGAGATCTAGAGTAGCGCGAGAAATTTTTGAAATATCTAACTAACGAGGAGGAGTTAAGCCTCGAAAATTTAGGGTAAGCTAGAAAGCATTTTTCTCTACAAGTTTGTAGAAGGAAAGAAGTTCTAAAGTTGGTTAGAAATGAGACTTTTAACAGGTAGAATTGAGAATAAGAGGAAAGGCAGAAACTGAGATAATGGGTGCGTTGGAACTGCAGTGTCTCTGAGAAGTTTGAGAGTGAGTAGCGAGACGAGTGTCGCTGGTAGCATAGAGAGCTATGCGTCTCACAAATCTCGCTGGGTATCGTTAGGTATCGCTGCTCAGGTAAGTCTCGCTGGTCTCCCTCACCATGGTATCGCTAGTGCCGTGTGCTTGTTGTTTAATCTCGCTAGTAATCTCACTAGTAGTGTGGAATCTCGCTAGTAATCTCGCTAGTGGTGTGGAATCTCGCTTATTATGATTATTTTTGGAAGAAATTGGTCTCAATTGTGTAACATGAATAAAATACAAATGTATAAACTAATCGTTTGTAAAAAGGAACGTTAGGGAAGTCTAACACGAGAAATGTATTATTTCAGGCCGAGAGGAGCTAGGAAAGGTGTACAATCTGCTCAAGGACTAGGACAAGTAGTGAGTGACTTTTTATCTAAAAGTGTTTAGTTCTAACATAGTTTGTTGATACTATTTGTTGATAAATGCTTACATGATCGAATTCTATGAACCTTATGTGTGTTCCATGTGTGGTATAACGAGCTATTTCGATATATATCTATATATACAGACTGAGCAAAAGTATTTGAATAATAAGGATAAAACGGATGGATGCATGTGAGCCTATGATTAATATCGCGATGTGGGAGTGGACTCAGGTATATGAGTATGTACGTTTTATATGGTGGTAAGGCTTAAGAAAAGTATGAAATTTATAATTATGTGAGTAAATGGAAGCATATGAGCTTATATTTAGTGTTGTGATGTATGAAAGGTCACAAGAGTATGATTAAGTATGTGACATATGACGGTAAGACTAAAGGAAGCATATGAACATATGAAATGTGATTTATGACGATGAGACTAAAGGTAGCATATGGCTTTATGAAAGTATTGTGATGTATGAGACGTTACTAGAGTATGAATGAGAATATGGATTATAGCACCAAAATAAAGAAAGTGTGTGAGCATATGAAAATAGTTGTGATGTATGAGATATTACAAACTCATGATCTTATGTTATATTGTATTCTTATTTGAATGGCTCCCAATGCCGAGGTACGAAGAGAAGGCATGTGGGATATTTGTGTATGTAATTAGCTTCATGCTAATATTGTTCTGTTTATCATGAAATGATTTATTAAGAACTATTTAGGCAAAGCATATTTGCTTTATAATGTTTTTCTTTTAAGGGACCCAATGCTGAAGGAAGATGTGAAGGCATGTGGGAAACTCAGTGTTGTAAGAAACCTAATGCTGAGGGAAGATGTGAAGGCATGTGGGAAATCCAGTGTTGTAAGAAACCCAATGCTGAGGGACAATGTGAAGACATGTGAGCAATCTTGTATTTGAAAGCTCAGTGCTGAGAGATGTAGAAAAGGCACTTGAGTATCCTGGGGATCCAGTACTGAGGGACTGGGAGAAGGTACTTGGGTAGCCCGTGAGCAGATTGTGATTGACTGATGCTGAGGCGTTGAGAGTACTCCACTCAGCTAAGGAATATTGACATAGGGTGCGGTGAGCTTCGCTCAGCCTCAATTAGGGAAAGAGATTTAAGGAAACGGTTTGTGAGTAATGTTTTCGTAGATAATCAGAAGTGGTTAAACTATAATCTGACGTATGCTAGTGATGGACATGGCTGGATTTTATATTTTCATACACTGTTGAGAAAAACTTTAATTAGTCACTCACTGGGCGTTTAAGCTCACGTTTTCCTTATTTTTCTTTTCTTTCTAGGTAGCGAACAAGTTCGGGATGCTTAGCCTACGCAAGATCTCGTCTGGGTCCACCAACGGTGTTTAGTATTCTGAAAATTGTAAATAATTGAACTGGATCATGTGTTGTACATATAGAGAGGATTAAGAAAGTTGTTGTGTGTTTATGCTATTATATGACTGAATGAAAAGTATGCGCTTATGGCAAGTTAACTCAGGTATATGTGTGAAGTAATTTATGGTTTGTAAATGTTTATTAGGTAAAAGCAGAGTTTATGGTTGACAGTGGATGTCGAGGAGGAATGGTGTCCGCTGTCATCACACTTCTTCTTGGGTTAGGAGGGTACCTAGGAGGGGGTGTGACATGAGGCCTAGGCGTTTAAAAGGACTAGGTTTGAATATATTTGTGGTGTTTGTGAAGTAGGCGTTCCTAAGAACTATCGGTGGCCTACACATAAAAAAGTAGTTTAGAGATTAGTTGAGCAACTTGGACGCCCAATGGGTGTGCAGACGGATGTGTGTGTGTGGCTGAGTATGCGTATGGTTGAGGGAAGGAGTGTAGGATGCCTAGTAGGGTGTGGCTACACAGGCAGGCAGGATAGCAGGTGTGCGGGTGTGCTAGGCATGCAGATGTACATGCGGATGTGCGGGTCCAAAGGGGGACTAGTACACATGTGGCATGTCGGCGGGCAGTGGGAGACGCTATCGACACTAAGTAAGTGGACACCCAGCCAGCGTGCATCTATGAGCACGAGTGGGCAGGTGAGCAAGTAGTGTGCGTGAGATAAACCCATGGATCTGGAAGAGGCTGACGACGCCGTGTGTGCGAGGAAGCATGACGCCCAGTCGATAGCATGTGTGCGAAGACGCGTGCACACCTGTGTCTTAGAGGTTAGTGGCATGTTGAGGCACAATGCATAAGACAAGGGTTGTGCGTGAGCTGCCGACTGAGCGGGGTGTTGGTGCATGTGCAATAGTGTGCTTGTGCGTGGGTTGTTGCCCATGAGGGACTGTACAGGCAGTAAGTATGTTGTGTATGGCTAGAATGCTGCCTAGGGCCAGCTTGCTAGTTTTGGGGAATTTTTAGCAAACCCTTGGAATCAAAGGAACTTTATAGACGCAACCCCCTTGAGAGAATGAAAATTTGACTAAGTTTAAATTGTTAAGGTGTAGGACGCGTACCAAGTTATTTTGAAGGATGCAAGAGACGCATAGTTTAAGAATGTATGAGTTGGACGCAAGGAAGGGTAAAGTAGGACACATAGGCATTAATCCGAGCGAGGTTGGACGCATAGCAAAGGTAGAAAAGAGTAGGAGGTGGCATTTTTAGGGTTGAACACCTCAAATAGAGGAAGTGTCCTTATGCATGGCTAGGTTAACATGTTGAAGGCCATATTTTGGCTAAGTGTCACACTAGGAAGCAAGGTTGGATGACACTTGTCATCCAACTCCTATAAATAGGGTGATTGGGACATGGGGAGTCCAAACCAAGTTAGGTTTTGGAAAAGAAAGGATCCAGAGCATGGGAAGGAAGCTTTAAAGAATAGAACTCTACTTATTGTGAGTGGTTACTAGTTATAATCTTATTAAGTAATGCTGTGATTTCCTTACAAGTTGATATATATGCTATGAGTGTAGGTATGCTAATGCTTGATAAAGGAAGCTAAGACTGCACAGGATTGTCAAAGGATCTAAGGATCTAGGTTCTGATCCTGTGTCGTGGTTAAAACGTCACGGGATGGTCAGCGGGTTATTGGAAACCTAATTCTTGATCCTGTGGGAGGTATCTCTTGTGGGATGGTTAGAGAACTGACAGGTCTAGTTTCTAATCCCTCAGAGGTAAGACTATGAGCACATAGGGGACAGATTGAGTTGTTGAACCAGAAGGAGCTAACAGTGTAAAGTACGGTACTGGGATGAGCTGTATACGTGAGGTTTAAGGAGATAACCTTGGTTATGTTTGAATTTATCATTCTGTCAATGTATCTATTTTATGATATTATGAAAGGGTCATGTATACCCTAGTTATATGCTGAACCACTCACTGGGTTTTGTAAGCTCATCCTTTTTCTTTTTGTTTCTCTTTTCAGGTAATAGAAGAGTTCCTGTTATCGTGTGAAGTCGAGGTCAGTCATATGATAGTGTATTTGTACCTAGGGTTGAAATTCGGAGTTGTGGTAAATTTATAGCATAGTATAAACTTTAAGTTGTGTCAATAAAATTATTCTTTGAGATTATGCATGTTAACGTATGTAAAGAGTTGAAGGAGGGACGGTAGATAACCCAAAGGGTGATGTTTGCTGTTTTCATGCCACCTTTCGGGTTTAAGAGTGTAATCCAAGATGGTGTGTGACATGTTGGTTTTTCCAGGCGCTTTATCAAGAATTTCTCAAAGATTACGCTGCCTCTGCCATCCTTGCTTTAGAAAGATGTCTAGTTCGAGTTAAACTGTAAGCACTGACTTATAATCCTAAGTGTGGAGACAAACAAGTGAAATGTAGTTATGCGTTGTTAAGGGAATAGTAGCCAAGAAGGAGAGCAAAATTTTGGCTAAGTGTTGGCCAAGACTATGCGTTGGGGAATGAAGAGGATAGTTAAACTCTTTGAGTGGCAAAGCATTGTTGATGGGATCATGAAGGGTTGTGAGCTGAAGAAGCTACTCGCGTTGGAGGGTAAGTGATCATTGGCTGGGGAAGAAATGTGCTTGAACCACTATGTGTTGGTGAGGCCATGCGCTGAAGTCACTCTGCGTCGAAGACCAAGTGGTCTCAATGCGACGAAGATAGTGGTGTGAATGACTGAGTTGTATGCGTCGAAAGTAGGAGGCGTTGAGGGCGCCATGCATATGTGCGGATAGTTGCCAAAGGCGTTGGAGGAGGTTTTTGACATGAGTGCCTTGCGTCGACGTGAGAACCCCGCGCCAGCCTGCACCAGAAAGTTAAGTCGGCAATATATTTATAGGTGAGCAGCTTGAATAATTAATCATTTCTAGACATTCTCGAGAAACTTAAGTCGATTCCATTTCTCAGATAAACTACAAGGAAGGAAGAAGAAGGTGTTCTTGTGGATTTTAGATAGAATTTTACTCGTTTTGATATCGAAATCTAAGCTGGAACAATACGATATTAGCGAATGCATAAGCCGGACAGTATTGGATGTTTGGAGTAAAACAAATCGAAGAGATCGAGTCTAAAGCTGAAATTTTAAGGTTAGTAAGTTAACTCAATTCTGAACAACTTTTATGAAGGATGTTTCAGTTGAAATGGATTAGAAACGTGTAAACTTTCAGCTGGAAGTGACTGATAAGGAATTTCTGTGCAATCTGTAGTAGTGCGAAGAAATCTTGCAATATCTGACGAACGAGGATGAGTTAAGCTACGAAAATTTGAGGTAAGCTAGAAGACATATTTCTCTACAAGTTTGTAGAAGGAAAGAAGTTCTAATCTTGGCTGGAACTATAACTTTTAATCCACAACAGTGAAGAACAAAAGGAAAAGAGGGAAGGCAGAACTGTGGAACATAAGTAACGCTAAAAATTAAGCGTGAGAAGCGAGACGGGTAACGCGGGTGTTGCTAGAAGCCTTGCGTCTCACAATTCTCGCTAGGTCTCGTTGGATATCGTTGATCAGGTGAGTATCGCTAGCCTTGCTTATCCTAGTATCGCTAGTGGCGTGTAATGAAATCCAGTATCGCTAATGGTTTCGCTAGTGCTGTACCCAGAAGTATGGGTGTCGTTGGTAGTCTCGCTAGTGACATAGAGTATCGCTAGTTATTGATATGCATACTTAATGATTATGAAAAAGGAGTTCAAAGGAAATCTAATATGAGAAATGTGTTTTATAGGCCAAGAAGAGCTCGGAAAAGCATACAATCCGCTTGGGGCCTAAGATAAACTATGAGCGACTCTCAAATTATCTAAGGATTATCGTTATTAATGCACAAGTGGAAACGAATATACATTAACTGAATTTCCGTATGAGTGCTATGCAAATGCAAACCATGGCCGAAGGACCTTGTGTGAAGGCCTATAGAGATATATGATACATAGTGCTGAGGGACCATGAGTGAAGGCACTAGTGAGATTAATTGAGATAGTTTCTAATGCTGAGGGACCTCGTGAGAAGGCATATAGAAACCAGTATATGATGGCTCAGTGCTGCGAGACCATGAGTGAAAGCACTTAGGCAGTAATTTAATATTGAGACTCAGTGCTGAGGGACAATATGAGAAAGCACTGGAAGTTGAAACGCCGAGGGACTAAATGTGAAGGCGTATGAATATGTGAATATTAGTAGTCGAAGCATGAGGTTAAGAGTGTTGAGCTCTGATCCACCACTCATTAGATAAATGTTTATGTTTTCTTGTTAAATGTCACGAGTGGCTCAGTAAATTGTACTAGTAAGCTACATAGTAGTTTTAGGATCAGCATGACTTCAAGAATTGAATTGTAACTGATAATTTAGTCACTCACTGAGCTTAAGCTCACGCCTTTTGTTTATTGTTGTTTGTTTCAGGTAGCGAGCGTGTCCAGGACGCCTAGCCTATAGAAGATCCTCGTCTGGGCTTACTTGGTTTTAGTACTCTGGGATAGTTGTAAATGCTTAGTCTAAGCACATATTTTGTTGTATGAGATCACTGTGGCATAACGAGTGAGGGGTTTGTAACTTATGCTGAACAAATACACCAGTATGATAAACTATTTGCTGAGAAATCTTAAGGATAACTTATGATTACCCTATGATGTTTTCATCAGTATAGAAGTTTGTACATTTGATTAGGTTTTCAATTATGCTTCAGTATACAAGATAACGCATATATGTATAGGTTACACCTACTCCTAGGTTAAGAGGTAATCTGGGAAGGGATGTGACAATTTGGTATCAGAGCATAAGATTTTGGGCTGTGAGATTATGCATAGTAGTTAGGAACATGCAATAGTAAATTGATCACATACTAGAGGAACCAGACGAGGTAGATGGGAAGGCGTTGAGACATTGCGTGCTACCGGAGAGGAAAGGCAAATGTTTAAAGGAGAATCTAGTAATCCTTAGACGAGTATTAATATGGAAGAACAAATCTTTAGTAGAATAGCACAGAGATTGATAACCAGTATGGAATCAGCTCAGGGAGATCTTGAGAGGAAGTTTGGAATAGAATGGTTTAAAGCATTAGGTGCCCAAGTGTTTGAAGGCACCACAGATCTTGCAGAAGCTGAAGCATGGTTAAACCAGATAGAGAAATGTTTCAGAGTTATGCATTGTTCGGAGGACAGGAAACTTGATTTAGCCACTTTCATGCTCCAAAAAGGGGCTGAAGATTGGTGGCGTTTAACTGAGCATCAAAACTTAAATATGGGCTCTTTAACATGGGCGGACTTTAAGAAATCTTTTCAGGAAAAGTATTATCCTAAGTCTTATTGCGACGAGAAAAGGAAGGAATTTCTAAATCTAGTACAGGGCAATATGTCAGTTGCAGAATATGAGAAGAAATTTACCGAACTTGCCAGGTATGCTCTGGCATTAGTAGCAGAAGAAGCAGATAAGTGCAAGCGAGTCCAGGAAGGCTTGCGCAGTGAAATTCGAACCTCGGTGATGACAAGTACAGAATGGATTGATTTTCCAAAATTAGTAGAAGCAGCCATGAGAGTAGAGAAGAGTTTGGCGGGCGATGGAGCTGGCAGAGGTGGAGGAAGGACTGGACAGAACTATTACTCATCTCGAGAGCAGACTTATTGCACCAGGAGTCTCTGGTAAAGGGAGGTTTAAAGCCCGATCTAGTGATTCATTCTTTCTAGGGAGACCACAAGGAGGAAATTCGCAGAGGGGACAAATGAGGTTTCCTCAGACATCTGTACCTACAGAATGACCACAGTCCAATCAACCTAACGAATCTGGAGCTAGCTCAGCACAAAAACCATATTGTACTTCTTGTGGTACCATCATTGGGGGCAGTGTTATGCACGATCAGATGTTTGTTTTAATTGCGGACAATCAGGGCATTTCAAAAGAGATTGTCCTCAACCTAAGAAAGGAAGAGAAGCAACACAGAGAACTGTATCACAGATAGTCAACCAGCCTAGACAAGAAATAGAAATGGGTGAAGGAAGTAGAGAAGGACGACAAAGAGGTTTTATAGGGAGACCACGACAGCAGGGACAGGTGTTTGCCGTGACACAGCAGGAAGCCAAGACAGCACCAGATGTGGTCAAGGGTATGCTTACTATTTGCTCTAAAAATGCGCATGTATTGATAGATTCAGGGGCTACTCATTCATTTGTGTGTCGTGAACTTGTTGTTCATATAGATAGAAAACTAGAACCCTTGCCTGAAACATTGTTGGTGCATACCCCTATTGGGGAAATAATTGTAATAGATCATGCTTATTTCGAGTGCGAAGTGGTGATTGATGATGTGCTATGGTTCGCCAATCTGTTACCTCTAGCATTATTGGAGTTTGATGTTATTCTTGGCATGGACTTTCTATCCAAATACCATGTGAAGGTTGATTGCTTCAAGAAAGAAGTGGAGTTAGTGAAATCTGATGGGATCGGGATAGTTTTTAAAGGGAAGAGACGAATTCTTCCTACTTGTGTGATTTCTGCAGTAAAGGCCAAGAAGTTATTGAGTAAAGGCTGTGAAGCATATTTAGCTTATATAACAGAAATTAAGTCAGAAAAGCTGAAATTAGAAGATGTACCAGTAGTGCAAAAGTTCCCTGATGTGTTTCCCGAAGAATTGTCAGGATTGCCACCTGATAGAGAGGTGGAGTTTACTATTGATCTAATTCCTGGAACAACACCTATTTCACAGACACTATATCGTATGTCACCATCGGAATTAAAAGAGTTGAAGGTACAGTTACAGGAATTGGTAGATAAGGGGTACATTAGACCAAGTGTATCCCCATGGAGTGCACCGGTGTTATCCGTGAAGAAAAAGGATGGTACTCTAAGACTATGCATTGATTATCGTCAATTAAATAAGGTAACTGTGCGTAAAAAGTATCATTTACCTCGTATTGACGATTTGTTTGATCAACTTAGAGGAGCATCGGTGTTCTCAAAGATAGACCTAAGATCTGGTATCATCAGTTGAAGGTCAGGGAGACAGATATACTGAAAACAGCTTTTAGAACGAGATACAGACATTACGAATTTCGTGTTATGCCTTTTGGACTGACGAATGCTCCAGCAGTTTTTATGGACTTAATGAATAGGATATTTCATCCTTATCTGGATCAGTTTGTAATTGTGTTTATTGATGATATTTTATCTGGATCAGTTCCTTGGGCATATTGTTTCAGTCGCAGGAGTATGTGTAGATCCTCAGAAAACTGAAGCGATTACTAAATGGGAACAGCCAAAGACTATATCAGAGGTTCGTAGTTTTCTGGGACTTGCAGGATATTATCGGCGTTTTGTGCAAGGATTTTCTAAGATAGCATTGCCATTGACCCACTTGACTAAAAAGAATACTAAATTTGACGTGCTAAAAGATCGTCTAACTTCCACCACCATTCTCCAACCCTCTTGGTGGGATGTGCCATTTGAGATAACGTGTGATGCCAGTAACCTTGCTGTTGGAGCTGTGCTTGGGCAGAAGATTGATAAAAAGAGTCATGTCATCTGTTTTCCTAAAAAACTCCCAATCCAGCTCATATTAATTACACGACAACAAAAAAAGAACTGTTTGCCATTGTTTTTACTCTAGATAAGTTTCACTCTTATGTGCTTAGTTCTTCTATTACATTACACTAGAATAAGTTTCGCCTGATGCAACTATACTCGAAAGAGAAGGAGCTTTTAGCTGTTGTTTTTGCATTAGAAAATTTTCATTCTTATATCATTGGATATGAGATTGTTGTATTTTCTTATCATGCAACTCTTTGATATTTGATGATGAAGAAGGAGTCCAAACCCCGTTTGCTCAGATGGATCCTTCTCTTTCAGGAGTTTGACCTGAAGATCCAAGACATGAGAAGGTGTGAGAATGTCCTTGTCGATCATTTGAGTAGATTGACTTCGACTGAGGCATGCCTTCGTTGTAATGGAGACTTCCCAGATTAAACTTTGATGTAGACAAATGGTGTTCCAATGGTTCCCTAGTATGTAGACCTTGTAAATTATCTGGTCACAGGTAACCTTCCATTTGACCTCACCAGGCATAAGTGTGAAAAAATTAGAAGTGAGTCTATATTTTATGTATGGGAGGATCCTTACCTGTGGAAATTTTGTTCTGATCAGATGATTGGGCATTGCGTCTCAATAAAAAGCACCTTATAAACATGTTTTTCAACAATGTCTTCATCCCATAAAATCAAGTATAAGCATTCATGCCATAAATCAAATATAAGCAGCCATCATGCTGTTCAAATCATCATAAACTTACATTCTATACAAAAGCCTGGCTAAACATTTTAACTAAAATCATTTAGAAAAAGGAAAGTGTCACTCACAACTTGTCCTAGGCCCTGAGCGGATTATACGCCTTCCCTAGCTCTTCTTGGCCTGTAAATACACATTTCTCGTGTTAGGCTTTCCTAAACTTCCTTTCCATAACCATTAAGTTGGCATAATTAAACTCCAAGCATGCTTCATCACCGAGACTCATTTCTCCCAACGTAATTCATAATGAGCGAGATTACTAGCGAGATTGGCCTACAAATATACAACACTAGCGAGACCATAATGAGTGAGACTAGTGAGATTCACCTTGAGTAGCGATACCTAGCGACACTCAACCAGATTTGAGAGACGCATAGCTCTCTGCGTTTCCAACGACACTCGTCTCGCTACTCACTCTCCAACTTCTCAGCGACAGTGCAATACCAGTAACACCCGACAGCCACAGTTTCTTCCTTTCCTTCTGTTCTCACTTCTACCTGATAAAAATCCCATTTCCAGCCAAATTCAGAACTTCTTCCCTTTTACAAACTTGTAAAGGAATAAGTTCTCTAACTTACCTCAAAATTTCAGAGCATGATTCTTCTCTGTTTGAGAGATATTTTCAACTAACACTGAGTTGCTCTCAATTGCCCAACAAATCAATAGCAATCACTTCCACTTACAATTTTATATGATTCCCCTGAAATTTAACTCAAACAGCTTTCATGTTTCAGGCATCATATATTGACAAAACATTGTCTGGATATAAGATGCCGAATTCTAAGAGAGGTCTGTTATCATTCAGACATGGAATTCATTTGTCAAAGTAACAATGTCTTAAAACACCATGAAGAGTTGAGAATATGAGATGTATTCCTTATGCATTAGCAGTTGGAAATCTGATGTATGCATATTGTGCACACGACCAGACATATGCTATACAGTAGGAATAGTTAACAAATATCAGTCCAATCTAGGATATGATCATTGGATTGTCATTAAAAATATCATCAAGTATCTAATAAGAACGAGGGACTATGTGCTTGTATATGGTGCTAAGGATTTGATCCTTATAGGATACACCGACTCTGATTTTCAGACCGACATACATTCGAGGAAATCTACATCAAGATTGGTGTTCACTCTAAATAGAGGAGCAATAGTTTGGAGGAGTATTGTGTAAAGAAGTGACATAATCGTGATGCAGATTGCATTAGAGCACAACATTGCTAATCCACTTACAAAGGCACTCACGGCTAAAGTGTTTGAGGGTAATCGAGTGAGTCTAGGACTTCGAGTTATGTAAAGTAGGACAAGTGGGAGAAAGCTACTGGGGTATCCGATGCCCTAGTGTATTGTATTTATTTGCTTTTCTTTGTAACTTAACAAAGTGTTATTACACTCACTGGGTTTTAGTCCAAGTGGGAGTTTATTGGGTTTTATGTCCTAAAACTCGTAGTTTGTAAATGATGGAACTTATTCTCAATAAAGTTGTTATTGAGATTTATTCGGTAAAGTTGTTATTGAATATGTGAATTGCATTTATTAAATCCAATAAACTAAGAACCGCTAACTATATGGTGAATACTTAGACTTTATGTGTTGACATAAAAGTGGATCAAGTTTAGGTTTATTGACAAAATGTTGTCTAGATATAAGATGCAAAATTCTAAAAGGGGTGTATTACCTTTTAGACATGGAATTTATTTGTCAAAGGAATAATGTCCTAAGACTCCTCAAGAATATGAGGATATAAGACGCGTTCCCTATGCATCAGCAGTAGGTAGTTTGATGTATATCATGTTATGTACACACCCTGACATATCCTATGTTATGGGAATAGTCAACAAGTTCCAGTCCAATCCTCGATATACACATTGGACAGCTGTTAAAAATATCCTTAAATATCTGAGGTGAACAAGGAACTACATGCTCATGTATGGCAATAAGGATCTGATCCTTAGGAGATACACTGACTCTTTTTTTTTAGTCCGATAAAGATTCAAGGAAATCTACATAGGGATCAGTGTTAATTCTAAATGAAAGAGCAATATTGTGGAGAAGTATCAAGCAAAGCTGTATTGCTGACTCCAACATGGAGGTTGAATACGTGGCTGCATGTGAAGCTGCGAAAGAAGTCGTATGTCTAAGGAAATTATGAACTAAAGTGGAAGTGGTTCCAAATATGCATCTGCCTGTCACCTTGTATTGTGATAACAATGGAGTAGTTGCAAACTCAAAAGAACCCAGAAGCCATCAACGAGGAAAATATATTGAGCGCAAATATTATCTCATCAGAGAGATTGTCAAACGAGGAGATCTTATTGTTCGACAAATAGCCTTGGTGGATAACATTGTTGATCCATTTACAAAGGTCCTCACAGCTACAGTGTTTGAGGGTCACCTAGTGATTCTAGGATTACGAGATATATAATCTAGGGCAAGTGGGAGGATATCTGAGTTATGAGATGCCCTAGTTTATTGTATTTATATATTTCTCTGAACTCAACATTTTTTAATCTCACCAAAGTTTTAGTACGAGTGGGAGTTTGTTGGGTTGTATGTCCTAAAACTCGTCGTTTGTAAACAGTAATCTGAATTCTATTTTCAATAAAGTTATTGATATTTATTCAATAAAGTTATTGTTCAATTAATATTTCATAACCCTAGATCCAATAAACTAAGAACTACTGGCTATAGTATGATTACTTGGACTTTATGTGGAGACATACAAGTGGATCAAGTTCGAGTAAATAGCTAAAATGGTCTATAGTATGTGAATAAGGTCAGGTACCTTATTCTGGAGACATTATCGGATGCGGTCTATTTTGTATTTGATACAAATGATATGATTCTAAATCATTTATGTAGAGACATTTAAGTAGGGGCGTCCTATGCAATGAGTTTGCAAATGACCGAACCATGAAAAGTTATTTTTTTTCTCCTTTATAACTTCGTTTACTGTTAAAACTAACTTTTTCAAATTCGATGACTTAGGTAACTCGATCTTAATCCTAAGCTAACTATGAACTCCTGTTTACTTGGGATTACCATTAGATCTGCATAGGTGAGAGTAGCCCCAGTTCATTGCTCAATAAGCCTCTTGTTTCAAGGGTAAGACTAGGTAGATAGATGGGGACATAGGGTGCAAGATGGAGTTTACTCCTACCCATTTTAAGGATAGTAGATAGGCTATTCCCTTAAGTGTTGACTCCAGGTCTTCAACAAGGGCCCCATGATAACTTGTAGAAATACAAGTTATTATTGTCTCTTGCTTAGAAAAATAGAGCTTAAATAGAAAATCATGTGGTAGTTAGTGTTAAAATCTATTGATAAACTTGGTACTTAACACTAAGAATAGGAATAACCTTGGTACTTAACACTCTTCTATGCGTTATAGACATATAACGCATAGCGGCTGAAAACCGGGAGAAGAGTCGATGGTATAAAATAGACCCAACTCTGCATTTCCAACTTTAGATGATAACCAACTCTAGCCCAGCGTTTACCATTCACATAAGTCAATTAGCTGACTTTGTTGTGTCGCATACCTCTTCATCAAACCACTTTAGTTTAGGTTTACTGCTTTGTAGTTAAACGCATCACTTCTCACCACCTTCTTTAGACGCATGACTCAAATAATCCAACTAATTATAGAATCTACATAGTCCCTGTGTTTGACCTCGGACTCACTGAAAAACCTCATTCTTTGCTTATACTTGGGTGAAGGATAGGAAAATTGACAAATTAGTAACGCATAGTATTAAGCATGTTAAATGCATAATAAGAAGCTTAATAAAGATTCGCGTAACATCCCACCCTCTCATTAGCTCGAGAGAAACTCGGTTTAGTGGTTTGACCATAAACCAATTGTTCATTAGAGGATCAGTGGGACTTATGGAACAAAGAAATGATCACAGGGGTAAAACGATAATTCTATTTTGGGAGTAAAGCATTAAATATGTTTAACGACTTATTATTTAATTTAGAATTAAAAATATAATTAATTATTATATTAATATATATATACATATAAATTAAATTAATATTGATTAATTAAAATGAAAATTAGAATTTTGACTTTTGAAATCAAAAAGTCAAATGTTGACCAAGGTTAGTGAGGTTTTCCATTTTTTTCCATGTTAGTGTTTTTATGACCAAGGCTCTTAGAGACTTGGTGTGTTCTTCACAAATCCACTTATTTTGTGCAAGTTAGATGTTAACTTGGAGTTAAATCTTCTTTGCATGTTAATCTCTTTAAACAGAGAAGTTCGAATGAGATTACTTCTTGATGCTTGATTTTTTGCTGAGATTTGGCACTTAAAACTCAAAAGTCTCAACCTCTCTCAATTCACAAATTTTCCTTCAATTCATCACAAATTTGATCCCATAGTCAGTTTTAAGACAAGTGGACAGTAAAGAACTTCTCGCGGTAGTCCACGAATAGTTCATGATCAATTTCCATCATCAAACTTGAAGAATTTTAAGCTTCAAAGGTATAAAATTCTGTCTCTGCTGTTAATTGATAAAAATCATGTTTTTATTCTCAAAATTAATCCAAATTTGAGTGTTTAAGATCCGATTGCTTCTGCTTGCATGCTTTAAATTCTTATAATTGGGATCAGAGCATGCTTAAAAAGTGTATGAAAATTAAAGGCAGGAAAGTAAAAGTAGCAGGAATATGTAACCAAAGATATGGAAATCTAGTTTTGAGAGCAAGAGGACTCCTATGTAATTTCGATCATCAATTCTTGTTGATTAAACATGCTTTTGATTTATGTGTTGACAATGACTAGCTTAACTGAACCAAATTCACGGATGCTACAGTAAACAAATGTAAAACCCAAAATCTTGACCTAGTAACTTAGATGCAATAAAGAGAAGAAACTAAGGAAAATCAGGGAAATTTTAGTACAAGCCAAAATTTGGTCCTAACGAGGAAGCTAGGAGTTGAAGTCAAGTAGGAAGGGAAGTTGCTTGTGTAAACTTGAGTTTTGAGATGAGAATAAGTCATAAAAGAGTTCGGGAGAAAACCACGGTAGGTAAATTTCCCAAGTGTTTGACCACAAGGAGGCAAATAGGTTGTGAAATTCTCTAGGTGTCACAACTATGCTTGGAAAAGCATAGTATGAACATATAGTGCCTTGAAGGGAAGGAGAATTTTGCTAAGTGTTGTAGAAGGTTGAGTTGGAAGCATAGTTGGAAGTTAGCTTTGAGTTAAAACACACAATTTTGGTGAAGACACCATGTTGGACGCATGAAGTGAGAAGTCAACGATAGTGGAAGACTTTGGGAGGATTTTGACTAAGTGTTGAAGTGCTCAAGATTGTTGAAAGAAACATGTAGGCCATAAAAGAAGGTTTGTACGCATAGGCCACTTTTGGAGGTAAATATTCACAAAGCACAAGGAGTCAACACATGGTACATGCTCGGAGAGGCTTCTAGCTAGCTATGGGAGGAATTTTAGGAGTTGTTAAGCAATACTTAGAGAGGAAGGAGAAGCTCAACATGTGGTAGGACTTAAAGGATGAAAATTTGACTAAGTCCAATAACCATAAGGATGTGTTCAACACATAACAAGAGGAAATATGAGGATTTAACTAAGTATGGAGGACTAAGTCTGGGTTAATTGAAGAAGAAAATGGAAGCAAGTCAATGGAGCACATAGAAAACGCATAGGAAGGCTTCATAAGTAGAATTTTGACTAAGTATAGGAACCATGGAGCTAGGTTGGATGCATATATGATGTTTGGAAAGGAAAATCGACTAAGTGTTAGAATGTTGGATGAAGTAGAAGGGTGCAAGAGAGGACCAACCCTAGAAGATTATTAATGGACACATGGACCTACTTCGGGCATGACTTGGACGCATAGTGGAGAAGAAAAGTATGCTAAGTGGCATACCTTTAGTTTAACACATTACAAGTAGGAGGGGTCGTGGTGCATGGCTAGGCAAAATGCACGGGAACTTATTGAGCAAGTGGGTCATGACGCATGGTGAAGTCTACATACATGGTGTCAAGTATTTGGTTAAGTGACAACCTAAGGAGCAAAGTTGGATGACAAAGCTTGTCATCCAACTCCTATAAATAGGCATCAAAGGTCACTTCTTATCATTCTAAAGCTTATTAGAGAGAAGTTGAGAGCGTTCCGAGGAAACTTAGGCGTCCAAGTGGTGAAACCGAGCGTCCAGACTACATTCTAAGCGTCCAAGAGTATCATTCAAGCATCCAATGGAGGATAACCCTGCCTCTAAGAGGCTCTCTCCGTCTAACACTGAGTTGTCTTGTGTTCAAGGGTGTGCTCTGCATTCAAGAAGTCTTCCCTACGTCCAAGAAGGAATTTCCAGACGTTTCAGAAGGTTTTTCAAGGCTCTAAAGGGTTTTTAGTTGCAATTTCTTAGTTCCAAAAGCTTGGTAAAGAGTCGAGAAGTCTAGAACAAGCTAGCTTGTGTTCAGAGTAGGGAAAGGAGGCTCTAAAGAACTACAACTTCCTTTTTTGTGAGTGGTTATTAATTGTTCCCTTATATAGTATGAAGTTACTACTAAGCTACTATATGTACTATTGTGAGATTATCTTTAAGCATATGAGTTTGTGATGAAATTTTTGAGTTGTGAATGTGTGTTAAGGATCCTAAGACTGCACGGGATGGTCAGGAGATCTGAGGATCTAGTTCTGAGCCTGTGCTGGATTATAACCTCACGGGCTGGTCAAGGGGTGCCGGAAATCTAGTTTCTTATCTTGTGGGAAGTATCTCTTGTCGAATGGTCAAAGGATCGACGGATCTAGCTTTTGATCCCTTGGAGGAAAGACTATGTGCTCATAAAGGATAAATGCAGTTGTTGTGCCAGAGTATGTCAGCAGATTAGTTCGGTACCGAGTTTAGCTGAAAATGATATTAGTTATAGTTATACATGTTTATGATTTTTCTTACTATCAATTATGTTATCTTGAAAAAAGGGTCGTGTGAACCCTAGATATATGTTGACCACTCACTGGGCTTCGTGAAGCTCATCCTTTCTTTATGTTTTCTTTTCTATTAGCAGTCGAGTTCCCATTGCTGTGCGTAGTTGAGGTCTGTCGAGATATAATGTTGTAGTACTTGGAAGTTAGAGTTTTGTATAAGCTATGTTCATACTGTTTGTAGACAAACTCTAAAAACCTGTAAATCAATAGTTTAAATGAGCTATGCATGTTTAACAAGAGAATATGGTAGAATCAGCCATATGTTGTAAAAAGTAATGTTTTCACATTTCTTCCTAGATTAAAAAGGGTAACTTAGGTTGGGGTTTGACAGCCGAATTTGTCGAGTTTAACCAAGCAAGCACCTAAAAATCAATTAAAGCCTAGGGATCTATTAAACTAATTGAATTAATCATATTGGGTTTGATAAGTGGCCATATAGAATTAAAGACATTTGCATTAAGGCTAAAGGTTCCATTGTGTGATTGATTAATTAGACATCCTAATTAACTAACCAATGTTACCTTTGAACCTAATTAAAGCATGCATTCTAGGTTCATGGAAAGCCTATAATCTTAACATATATGATTCAATTATTTGCTACTTAGGTGATTCAAGCAAGACCAACAATAAGGAGAGTGCAAGCCTAAATCGATACCATAACATTCATTCATGATAGAAGAGTCAATCCACACATAAATTCATATCTAGAAATTCAACAAGATTCATAGATGAACACAAATTAAGAATGCAAGTTCATTTAACAAAATCTCAAGAAAACACATAGGTTCTAGTTCCCAAAAATGAAAAATCTACAATTCATAGACCTCTAGAGAGAAACCTTCAATCCTTAATTACAACCCAAACAAAAATAAAAATCTTAAGCTAAAATGGTAGAAATATAAAGGAGAAGAAGAAAAATTGAAGAACTCCTCAACCTCCATGCTTCCCATGATGATGGACCCTAAGAAAATGAAGAGAAAGCTTTTAAAATCTCGCAGGAGCATCTAGGTGCTTAGGGAGAGCACCTTGCACTCTACCCAGAAATCGGAGTGCCTGGGCACTTCCTTCTGCACGCGCGCCTTTGTGCTTGAAAATTCAGAATGCCTAGGCACTGCTCTATTTCCAGCACTTAGGTGGAAGGTACCTGGAAGAGCACTAGCTAGCGTGTCACACCCCATCCCGAACTACCCTTCCGTAGCCCGAGACGGAGCGTGAAGACAGCAGTCATCGACTTTCTGGTCGACTCCCACTATCGAACTTCCTTTATTCCCATTTAACTACACTTCCTAGGACAGTGATACCATTAACTTTTGACAAACCTCGACTTTGGCCGACAATGGGAACTGTCATGCTACCTGAAAAATGGAAACATATGAAAGGATGAGCTAACAACTCAGTGAGTAACAGTTTTTGTAAAACTATCTTTAGTTCGAAAACAGGCATGTTAAAATTATTGTACACCATAATCATAAAACATGGATTCAAATCATCATTACCACAAAACATATCTCTCAACAACTTAGTCAAATCACACAAGTCCCACAATATACGTAAAACATGATTCAAATCATCGTTTCTATAAAATCATACTTTCCAACAACTTAATCAAATCACATAAATTAATTCCAGAATAGTTGTACATGAAATCAATTCGTTCTTCAAAATTTCCTTAATTGAGGCGAAGCAGTGTTCTATGCTTCTCAACGCCGAAAACATCTCATATTATTTTTCCTAGTTGAAGCGGAGCTGAGCTCTATGCTACTCAACGTCAATTATCCCTAGATGTGTGGAGTAATCTCAACATATCAGCGTCGTATATTCCTCTATGTGCATATACGTATTATAATCCGGGCTGCCCATATGCCTTCTCCAAGTCCCTGATCATTGGGGTCCTATTTCCATATCCAAGTTACCCATTTACCTTCTACAAGTCCCTCAGCATTGGGTACCTTTAAAACAATTTATAAGCGGGTTGCCCAAGTACCTTTTCCGAGTCCATCAGTACTGGGTCCCGAAGAAACTCACATGCCTTCTCAACGTCCCTCAGCATTGAGCCTCCTCTAAAATATTTTAGAAACCAACATTTTGCATATGTAGTTCATATGAAACATTTCATGGAAAACAAAATATTTTTTTTTAAATAAACAACATCTCGCAACATGCCTTTCAACATCTTATAACAACAAACAGCATGTTTTTCAGTAAAATCATGAAAATAATATATTATTAAACAACATGTTTTTTAATAAACTCATTTCTAATAACTAGCACACTCAAATGCTTTTGAAATTTAAACGCATGCTCTATATGTTTACTTATGAATACTTATTCATATTCCAAAACCGATGATATTAATCACAGAAAACGCATTCATATTTTGAAAAACATTAGTGTTACTCACATAATACTTGCTCAAGGGTAGTTCCTTTTCCTTTCTTCTAATTCTCTTTCCCGAGCTTCTTGGACGCAAGGCTCGAGACTCTAAAACCACAAGGTAGCTATTTTCCTTTTCTGGCAGCTCAGTTGGACGCAACCTTGCTCTTTGAACGCAAGGTTGACAACTAACGCAAGGTGCAGCCTAACAAATAACTCTTCTTGCTTCCCTTTTGGATGCGTCGACCTCTCTTGGACGCAAGGTCCAACTTGAACGCAGAGTCTATTTTTGAATGCAGCGTTCACCTTGAACGCATAATTTATCTTGAACGCAAAGCTACTTGTTGAACGCATGGTAGCTAGGTTGTTAAGAACACCTCATCTCTTGGTCACAGACTTCACCACGAACGCAAGGATTTACCCTTTTCTACCTTCTCTCTACTTTCTCTCCAGAACTTAGACTTTATGATCATCCCTCCGCTCCTTTTCCCTCAAGGTCCTATTTATAGCTTTGGGATGAATCCAACTTCTCTTCTCTTTTTGCCACTTGTTTCACCTGTCACCCTGTATGACACATCCAACATGCAACCTTGACACCTCCTCCTTATGAGGTGTTAAGTCCAAATGAACCCATGCAACCTTTTCCAACTCATCTTATGTGTCCAACTTACTCCAATATACAAACTATCCATCTAACATAATGTCCCCTATGCGCCCATTTGATCCTCTTTCAAGTTTTAGCTTCATTACTTTCTTCCCTTACTCTCAGCCGTACTACCCCGTTTCTCCACTACATACTACAAGGCGTCAATGTCTCAGACGCACAATACTATGCGTTTGAACCTTCTGCATAATACCATGTGTCCAACTCTCTTCCCTTATGTCCAATCTTAGCTATAAGTCCTTCTCTTGTGTGATAACACATGTGACGATGTAGTTTACCCTTGATAACCAAATCCAGCTCAAGACCTTCCTTTATGCGTTTGCACTCTTTACGTTTACCTTTTCTTCGTTCTGCGTCCATGACCTTCCTCCTATCCTTGAGGATTCCTTGATAATCACTCTATGTGTCCTTGAGTTATATTCCAAGGTTATTCATTTAACATTTTCCTTGTAGTTAATTATTTCTCTTATGATAAATTAGTATGTGTCCACCCCTTGCTTCCCAGTCTTTAAGCTTACTTCTCAACCTTCTAATTTATCCAACATTCGAGAATATCCCTCGATAGAAGTCTATGCATTACTCAGTTTGTGATAGTATTCCTCCCCTGGTTTCTCCTTATGTGTTTATCCTTCTTTTCCAAGACTTAGATTTTCTTTCAACGCACCAAAACTCCTCTTTAGTCCTCCTGCTCATACGTCTTACTTAAGCCAAGCTTACACCTCAATCTTTAATTACCTCCTTTGCGTTCATTTCTTTCCCTCGGGCTCTCGGGTTACCTTACAATACTTCAACACATTTTTTCTTTTCCACAATGGTTACCTTTATCATGTGTTTCCTTAGTCTTGACCATGCGTCCAACATGGTCTTTTACTTATAAAGTGTGTCCAACTTAATCTAACTCTTTCCATCACTTGGTGAAATTTTCTTTCTTTTCCTTAGATCATACCTCCAAGCTTAGAAACATAGTTGCGTTCCTCTAGTCTGGTTATTCTACTTAGAAGACTTTTTAACTCCAAGAATTACTTTAATTCCAAAATCCAGAAATCACTCAACGCAACTTCCAATCCAATCCTTCTAATCCAAACTTATCTACGCTTATACTTACCCAATACTTAAAGCACAAACCTCTCTTTTCCTTCAAGTTCAACACATACTCATTCCTACTTTTAGCAATATTTCTCGGCCAACTCCACAACCTTGTGATCCAATACCACCTCTCTTGTCTTCTTTTCTTTTTAAGCTCTTAAATGCATAGGTTTAAGAAATAGGGTGTTACATAGTGCCTGGGCGCTTTGCTAGGGCAATTCTTGTCATTTCTTGTCCCTTGAAGCCTCGGGTCTCCAATATGACTCCTCAACCCCGAACGACAAGTAAAACTCTGTGATGCATGTTATGCTCGAGAATCTACAAAAATAGGCATTTAAACAAATTAAACTAAACAAGCAAGTGAGATTAAAGGCATATAAATAGCTATCACATAGCAGGATAAAATCATACCAAAGTACGAAGTACGCCTCCCACCCAAACTTAGAATGATGCATTGTAAGCCCTAACTTGTAAGACATGCTTAGCCTTGGGAGAAGACAAGCTAAGAAGAAGTTACGTGATTATGCGTTGTAAGGAGGAGTGGTGGCCGAGAGTGAAGGAGCAAAAATTGTTAAGTGTTGGCCACGGCTCTGCCTTGGTGAGGTTGAAGAGTTGTTATATTTTGATAGAGCTACTATGCATTGAAGGTGTCACCATGAAAAAGTTACTATGCGTTGAAGGTGTCACCATGCGCTGAAGGTGTCACACGCGTTGGAAGGGAAGTTGAACTTGGCCGGGAAAAGTTGTACTTGACCTATCTATGCATTGGTAAGGTTACTATGCGTTGGAGAGTGGCTGTATGCGTTGGACTCCAATTATGCGTTAAAGGTCCCCATGCTTTGAAGGCAGTTGTGTGTGGATGGTTGCTGTGGGCATTAGAGGTAGGTTGCGTTGAGGGTTGCTATTGCATTGGTGTGTTAGTGAAAGAGTCTGCGTGGGCCAACTTATCTTAAAAAGGAATGGAAATAGAGGTTAAGTAGGCAACATATATATATGAGTGGGCTAAATATTTAATCATTTTAAACACTTTCCAGAGCTCGAGTCGGTTCCATTTTTCAGACAAACAATGAGGGAAGGTAGAAGAAGGTGTTCATGTCAAATTCGAGTAGAATTCTACCCGTTTTGGTGGTGTAACTAAAGCTGGAACAGGAAGTTTGATGTGGTTGTGAAATCCGAGCATGGTCTAGTGTTTGGAGAAGTGCGTGCTGAGGAAGTTGAAGCTAGGGCTGAAATTTTGAGGTTAGTAAGTTAACGCAATTCTAACTATTTCTATGAAGGATGTTTGAGTTAAATTTCAGGGGAAACATATAAAATTGTAAGTGGAAGTGATTGCTATTGATTTGTTGGGCAATTGAGCGCAACTCGGTGTTAGTTGAAAATATCTCTCAAACAGAGAAGAATCATGCTCTGAAATTTTGAGGTAAGTTAGAGAACTTATTCCTTTACAAGTTTGTAGAAGGGAAGAAGTTCTGAATTTGGCTGGAAATGGGATTTTTATCAGGTAGAAGTGAGAATAGAAGGAAAGGAAGAAACTGTGGCTGTCGGGTGTTGCTGGTATTGCACTGTCGCTGAGAAGTTGGAGAGTGAGTAGCGAGACGAGTGTCGTTGGAAACGCAGAGAGCTATGCGTCTCTCAAATCTCGTTGAGTGTCGCTAGGTATCGCTACTCAAGGTGAATCTCGCTAGTCTCACTCATTATGGTCTCGCTAGTGTTGTATATTTGTAGGCCAATCTCGCTAGTAATCTCGCTCATTATGAATTACGTTGGGAGAAATGAGTCTCGGTGATAAAGCATGCTTGGAGTTTAATTATGCCAACTTAATGGTTATGGAAAGGAAGTTTAGGAAAGCCTAACACGAGAAATGTGTATTTACAGGCCAAGAAGAGCTAGAGAAGGCGTATAATCCGCTCAGGGCCTAGGACAAGTTGTGAGTGACACTTTCCTTTTTCTAAATGATTTTAGTTAAAATGTTTAGCCAGGCATTTGTATAGAATGTAAGTTTATGATGATTTGAACAGCATGATGGCTGCTTAATATTTGATTTATGGCATGAATGCTTATACTTGATTTTATGGGATGAAGGCATTGTTGAAAAACATGTTTATAAGATGCTTTTTATTGAGAAATGCTCTGTTTTCCATGAAAGATGTTTACAATGAACTGTTTATGCGAAACATATCGTTTCTAAAACGTTTTCTAAGGGACCCAATGCTGAGGGACATTTGACAAGGCATGTGGGCAGCCCTGTGACTAGGAACCCAATACTGATGGACTCAAAGAAGGTACTTGGGCATCCGAGATATTCCTATGTGCACATAGAGGTTTTCGATGTTGGGTGGGTTGAGTTTTGCTCCGCCTCAACTAAGGTAAATATTCGTTTTTGACGTTGGGTGTGTTGAGTCTTGCTCCACTCCAACTAAGGTTGTTTTCGTCGTCGAGTGCGTTGAGTCTTGCTCCGCCTCAACTAAGGAAAATGATTGTTAAATTATTTTGGATTTCTGTATGATTTTTCTGAAACGATCATATATGATTTGGCAAAGGCAATTGAGCTTGTTTTTCCAATAATTATGATTTGAATCCACGTTTGGTACGTATTGTGATAACAGTTTTACCATGTTGGTTTCGAAACCAAAGACAGTTTTATAAAACTTGTCACTCACAGGGCTTTTAGCTCATGCTTTCTATGTTTTCTTTTCCACCCAGGTAGCGAGGATGTTCCGGTGCTTAGCCTACTCCAGCTCACTTAAGTTTTGAGTTATCAGAAGCAGTTCACCTTGTGGTTGTTGTATGTGTAAATAACCTTATATAGGTGGCATGTAGACCAAGTTGTACATATGCTGGGATGTGAGATGGGTTGTTGTATAAGTATATTGTGAATATGTTGGAATGTTTAAATTAAATAAACATGAGTTCTTATGGCTTTGAATCTATGAGTAGGTATGTATGATAATTTAACAGGTTAATCAGGTACAGATGGGCAGTATACATCACAAGAGGGGTGATGTTTATTGTCCTCACATCTCCTCTCGGGTTGAGTAGGGTAATTTGGGAGGGGGTGTGACATGCATTGTCCTCAATGCATAAGAGAATAAAGCACAAGCTTGGGAGTGAGTGGGAGCCCATCAAAAGGCTTGGCGGAATGGATACTTTGCATCAATTTCTTGAAAAAAAGTAGCTAGAGGTACATGTGTGGCTCCGTATAAAAGAAAACAAACAAATCAAACTAAAAATAAAGAAAGCAATAAACTTGGGTTGCCTCCCAAGAAGCGCTATGTTTAACGCCTTTTAGCTAGACGAGACTCACAAGTCAAGTCGAATCCCAAGGTGGTTTCTCAATTCCATGCTTTGAACCACCTTGAATCTTTAATTTTCGCCCACGTGGCACTCACATACCTACTCATTTATGTTAACCTTGCCAACTATAACATTCTCTAGCTCTTCCAATTCTACATCATCTTTTCTAATATAGTCTAGTAACAATAAAAATCATCTTTTTAAGATTTGATCAGACTCACCATATCGTCTTTAACATGCTTCTCCATGGCTCTTTCATACTCTTTCTTCAAATTTTGAGACATGCAAACATTAAGAGCATTATGCAAACTAGAAACATTCATTCTATGATCTTCTAATTTCCTGTTTTTTAGTTTAGCATTAAATGTACTATTCATGCCATTAGTTTTACTACTCAAAGAAGGATCAACATGCAAAAAGCTATTACTATAGAAAGAGAAGAAGTTAGCATCTTACTTGGCGCACTTTTCTCATAACTTACCGCATTCGGATGCTTAGGGACTTTATAAATATCGAATGTTACCTCCTCATCATTAAGTTGGAATGTAAGCTTTTAATCTTGTACATCAATGATGGCCCTTCTAAAAAAGCGCTTGAAAAGTGCTTTCTATTCTCTCAAATTAGGGGAGTTTATATTAGATCTCACTTGTTCGCTAGTGGTTTTCAGGTTAAAATGAGGAAAATTAGAAGAAAAGACCAAAAGATCCAAACCGACCAAGAATACGGTGAAAAGAAGAAGAAAAAATCAATATGGCAAAAATGGGGCAGCGCCGCAATGCTAAAACTCAAGAGCAGGGTCCGCGCAACACAGTCGCAGCGCCGCGACGCGCTCTTTCCTAAAATGGCAGGGTCGCGGCGCCAGTTTCCATATTTGAAAATATGTATTTTTGGAAAGTTTTCTTAGGCGAAATACTCTATAAATTTGGGGGTTTCCAGCAATCCTAATCATCATTCAGAGCACGAAATTACAGACCAAAAGAGTCACAAGAAGGAGAGAAGTGAGTGAGAGTTCATAAAAGAGTTCAACGAGTGAGTTAGTTGCAAGGAAGAGGAAAAGAGTTTGAGATAGTCGTGGTGCCATTCGAATTCCAACGTGAGAGCCAAGAAGATTGTGACGGTGCTACCTCAATCAAGAGCCTCTTTTCAGTAGAGTTTCCCTTTCTTTACACTCTTTCTTTGTTTATTTTGTTAAACATGTTGCATCAAGATATGAGTGGCTAAACTCTTTAGTTTTAGGGTTTTGATGAATTGTTTATGAATTCATGTTGATATTGTAGACTTTCATGATTTTGTTGGAATGATTATGCTTTTCATTGTTATTGTGTTTAATTTTTGTGGATTGACCATCTTCACATGTTAGGTTAGATGTATGATTGAGAGATTGTATGTTTAACTTGATCTATATCAATGAATTGTTGTTAATCTATCACGAGAGTAGTTAGGTTGACAATAAAAGTTGCTAAAGACTATTTTTAATGCCATGTAATTTGTATTGATTTCAAAAGATTAGTAATCAATCGAGTTGCATGAGAAATGGTTGTTTTATAGAGAAAATAACTTGGAATTAAGTTTCTAGACTTAAGCATATGAATTACAATAAAATCCATGAAATCTATAATATTGCATGATGAAATAAACAAGGATTCATTACCCTAGAACTCTCTTTGAATCTTGTGTTTTTCACTTTTTTACTTTCCTTATTTGGTTTATATTGTCTTTAACTCACAATATTAATTCCAATCCTCAAATAAAATTGATTCAACTCTAGAATAGCTAAGTAACTTAAACCTTCACAATTGGATCTCCAGTGGAATGATATTCGGACTTCACCGTCTTATATTATAACTTGACCCGTACACTTGCGGTTAACACTTAAAGTGCTCATCACCTTCCAGTGACCAAGAACAATCTTCCAAGAATTATAGGAATTTTGGCATCTTCCTCCTTGTTTAGTATCACAAAATCCATCGGAAAGATACACTTGTCCACCTTAACCAATACATTCTCCACAAATGCCATAAGGACGAGTAATTGATCAATCGACCAATTGCAAGGATATGGTAATTGGTTACACCTCTCCACCATTAAGCTTCGTAAACACAGACAAAGGTATTAAATTAATAGAAGCTCTAAGATCACAAAATGCTTTAGTAACCGAATTATTACCTAAATAACAAGAAATAGAAACTCCCTAGATCTTTTAACTTCTGAAGCAACTTTCTTTGTAGCATCACACTACACTCTTCGATCAATACTATTGCTCATAATCTTCATAGCTCTTCTTCCTAAATAAAAGAACCTTCATAAATTTGGCATACTTAGGCATATGTTCTAATGCCTCTACAAAAGGAATGTTAATTTGCAACTTCTTGAAAATCTCTAGGAATTTAGAAAATTGAGTATCAACCTTTTTATTTTGAATTTTTTGTGGAAACAGTAGAGTATTAGGGGCCAAAGAAAGGGAATTAGAAGTACTCCCTGTTTTGAACTTTTCCTCCTTTTTCTTGGGTGCAACTTGCTCCTTGGTGGGTTCATGCTCTATGGTGGCCTCAAGTTCCTCTTAAGTTGGTTCATCATCATCAATCATCATACGCTTGTTCACCTCCTTACCACTTCTCAAAGTTATAACATTGCATTGTCTTTGGGTTTCTTCTTTGGGCAAGTTGGGAATTTGCCCTTTTGCAGTGTGTGGAGGAAGGGGGAAATGTGACTAATTTGAACCTCCAAGCCTTGAATTGCCTTTCCTTGACTTTGCATGGTATTTTCTATGTCATGTACCGAGTTTTCCAATGTGGTAATCCTCGATCTTGATTCTTTGACAAAATCAATCGTTAAACCTTCTAAAGATGATGTCTTTGCATTCCTTGAACCATTAAAACCTTGAGGTGCTTGCAAAACATTCTTATTGTTAGCATATGAAAAAATTTCATGATTCCTCAAGTTGGGATGGTAGCGAGTTGGAAATTGTTATTAACCTTAATATTCTCCACTGTTCACATAATTAGCTATCTCCAACTCACTTTACTCTTTTTGACATGCAATGGTCAGAAGGAAAGCTATGGATGGTGAACGTGCTTGGGTTTGGCCTCCTGTAGATAATTTAGACAATGCATTAGTGAGAGAAGCTAATTAAGCCTTTAGAGAGCTTACTTCATCCATCTCATACACTTCGATAGCTTTGTTGGAAGATAACATTTCACAACGCCAATTATATGATGTACTGGCCAAGTCCTCTAGTATTGTGTAGGCTTCTTGGGCGTCTTAGAGAATATGGACTGTAAGCACCTAATTTGTAAGAACGTTCAAAAGCTTAAAGCGAATTAATGTTAATAATCTCATTTTGTAAATTAAATAAAAATATTAAAAAAAAAGAAAAAAAGAAGAAGAAGAAGAAAGAGGAAAACAAAGGGGAAAGAAGACAAAAAGGAAATTAGGAAAAAAAAAAAAAGAAAAGAAAAGAAAGGGGAGAGAAGTCGGTTATTATTTTTATTGTAGGGGTGAAACTTGCCGACTCATTTCTCTTCATTTCCAAACTCATTTCTATGCTATCTTTCAGCTGCACGTCGTGGAGAGGTTGAAGAAGAGTTCTAGGGCAAATTCGTAATCTTAGCATTCAATGTGTATTCCTGAATAATCTCATTTTTCAATTATTCAACCATTTCATTTTACCAAGTTCAATGTTAGTCAGATTAGTCAACATTTCTATGTTTCGATGAACCAACAAGATGTTATTTGTAACAAGTAGTTTTGTTGGTTGGTTAATTGGTCACATTTTATTCATGAAATGGGTTGGATTGATATTAGTCTGGATACAGCAAAATAATTCTATTAGATCTAATGTACTTATTAGATCTAATAAGTACCTTGTGTCAGAATTGAGAAATTCTATGGCTCGAATCTTTAGTATTCTCTTATTTATTACCTGTGTCTACTATTTAGGCAGAATACCGTCACCCATTGTTACTAAGAAACTGAAAGAAACCTCAGAAACGGAGGAAAGGGGGGAAAGCGAGGAAGAAATAGATGTAGAAATAGAAACCACTTCCGAAACTAAGGGGACTAAACAGGAACAAGAGGGATTCACCGAAGAAGATACTTCTCCTTCCCTTTTTTCGGAAGAAAAGGAGGATCCGGACAAAATCGATGAAACAGAAGAGATCCGAGTGAATGGAAAGGAAAAAACAAAGGATGAATTCCACTTTAAAAGGACACGCTATCTTCATGGTAAAACTGAAGCTGAAATAGAAGCTTCATCTACTATCGCATAGTTTGAACCAGGTTTGGTGTTTGGTGAATATCGAGCTAAAGAGATCGAATTTTGGGCTGAAATTTTAAGGTTAGTAAGTTAACTCAGTCTTGAACAATTTTTATGAAGGATGCCTGAGTTGAAATGGAACAGAAACATGTAAACGTTTAGGTGAAAGTTACTAATACGGAATTTCTGTGCAATCTGGAGTAGTGCAGAGAAATCTTGCAATATCTGACAAACAAGGAGAAGTTAAGCCACGAAAATTTGAGGTATGCTAGAAAACATATTTCTCTACAAGTTTGTACAAGGAAAGAAGTTCTAAATCTGGCTGGAAATATGACTTTTAACTGATAGAAGTGAGAACAAAAAGGAAAGGAGGATACTCTGCTGTCGGGTGTCGCTAGGAAGCTGGTGTCGCTGAGAATTGGAGAGTGAGTAGCGAGACAAATCTTGCTGGTAGTGTAGAGGAGCCTTTCATCTCACAAATCTCGCTAACTCTCGCTAGGTGTCGCTCCTCAGGTAATCTCGCTAGTCTCGCTTATTCTGGTGTCACTAGTGCCGTGTACCTCTTGTGTAATTTCGCTAGTAATCTCACTAGTAAGGTGAAATCTCGCTGGTAATCTCGCTAGTGACATAGAATCTCGCTTATTATGTTTACTTGGGAAAAAAGGGAGTCTCGGTGATGAATCATGATTAGAGTTTAAGTATGCATATTTAACGATCATGTAAAGGAAGTTTAAGGAAAGTGTAACATGAGAAATGTGTATTTACAGGTCAAGAAGAGCTCAGAAAGACATATAATCCGCTCAGGGCCTAAGGACAAGTTATGAGTGACACTTTTCTTTATTTGAAAACGAAATTTATTGAAAATGTATAGTTTGGTTTTCTTATGAGATATGGCTTTAAGATGAACTGTTTTCTTGAAAAACATGATGTTTGATAATATTGTTCACAAGGCATGTTTTATCCGTTTTCTATAAGATGTTGAAAGGCATGTTGTGAAATGTTGTTTATCGTGAAATATCTGATTTTTCATGAAAGACTTTCATGTGAACTATTTACGTAAAATACTGGTTTTTAAAATGTTTTAGAGGAGGCTCAATGCTAAAGGACATGAGAAGGCATGTGAGTTTCCCTGGGACCCAGTACTGAAGGACTCGTAGAATGTACTTGGGCAACCCACGATATTCCTATGTGCACATAGAGGTTGTGACGTTGGGTATGTTGAGTCTTGCTCCGCCCCAACTAAGGTTGTTATCGACGTTGAGTGCGTTGAGTTTTACTCCGCCTCAACTAAGGATGTTTTAGATGTCGGGTGCGTTGAGTCTTGCTCCGCCCTGACTAAGGGAAAATTTTAAGAACGAACTGATTTCATGTTCGACCATTCTGGCATGAACATATGTGATTTGATTACGTTGTTGAAAATTATGATTTTACAGAAATGATTATTTGAATCACATTTATGTTTATGGTGTCATAATGATTGTAACATGCCTGTTTTTGAACAAAAGATGGTTTTACAAAATTAGTCATTCACGGGGCTTTTAGCTCACGCTTTTTATGTTTTCTTTTCCTCCCAGGTAGCGAGGACGTTCCTGGTGCTTAGCCTACTCCAGCTCGCCTTGCCTAAGCTTCGAGATATCAAGAAAAAGACATATTTGAGTCATTGTATGTGTATATAACCTTGTATAGGTGGCATGTAGACCTAATTACATAATAGTTGGGATGTGAGACGGGTTATTGTACAAATATGTTGTGAATATGTTGAAAGTTTAATTGTAATAATACAGGTCTTTATGGTTCTGGATTTGTAAGCGAATATGTATGTTATAGTCTCATAGGTTATTCAGGTACAATTAGGCAGTGAATATCACAAAAAGGGTGATGCTTGCTGTCTTCACATCTCTTCTCGGGTTGGGTAGGGTAGCCTGGGAGGGGGTGTGACATGGACCCTCCTGCAGTAGCATCCAAGTTAGACTTTGTAGAGCTTGTCAATCCATTATAGAACAATTGAATTTGCAATCAATCGGAGTAACCATGTTGTGGGCATCTCCTTAAAAGGCCCATGTACCTTTCGCAAGCCTAATAAAGTTACTCATCTTCAAATTGGCGAAATGTGTCAATCTTCGTCCTCAAACTTTGTGACTTTGCCAATGGGAAGTATTTGTTTAAGAAAACTTGAGCTAGTGTATCCCATGTGGTTATGGTCTTTGGTGGTATGGTCTTTAGCCAATCCTTTGCTTGGTCCTGTAAAGAGAAAGGAAAAAGTCTTAGTTTAATGGCATCATTAGAAACTGCATTTATCTTAATCGTCCCGCATATCTCCAAGAAGGATCGAAGGTTTTTGTGAGTTTCCTTGGTGGAATGTCCTCTAAAAGAAAACTCTCATGCCATTTGGATCAACTTTGCTTTGAGCTTGAAGTTGTTGATATTTATAGGCACGTTTGCTATTCCGGGTTGATTCGCCGGGAGAGTGGGTTGAAATTAGTCTCGGATTGCCTTTGGTACTTCTTCCTTTATCATCTCACCATTTTGATGTGATTGAGCTCTTAGATTCCTCTTGTAAATCCTATCAATCTTGGGGTCCAATGGAAGAAGACTCGTGACCACCATGATATTCCAACTTCGTCTAAATATCTCTGTACACCATTGTCAAATGCTAGAATTGTCACACCCCCTCCCAACTTGCCCTTTTAAAACCTAAGATGATGCGTGATGATAGCAGACCTTACCTTCTTGTAATATCTACAATCTCTTCTTAGACTTTTAACATGCCTCAACTTGTATACTTGTAAAGAATACTTTTATTAACACATCAATATAAATGTATACAATACCACAGATTAAACACAACCCCGAGTTATTAACCCTAAGCAGAACAAGCTATCTTATGGTAGACCTCGACTTCGCACAGCAACGGGAACTCTTCTGCTACCTGAAAAGAAAACATAAAAGTCAATGATGAGCTTACAAAGCCTAGTGAGTGGTTAAGCAAACAACTAAGGTACACACAACCCTCCCACAATATTAAAATATAAAATGATAACAATAGTCATAAGCATGGTTATCTACTCAAACCTCAAACATGCAGCTTATCCCCGTACCGTATTTACTTTGTTGACACCCTCTGGCTCAACAATTGAATCTATTCCCTATGTGCACATAGTCTTATCTCTATGGAATCAGAAGCTAGACCCGTCAATCCTCTGACCATCCCACAAGAGATATTTCCCATAGGATCAGGAGCTAGGTTTTCGGCAACCCCATGACCATGCCGTGAAGTTTTCAACCACGACACAGGCTCAAAAACTAGATCCTCAGATCCTCTGACCATCTTGTGTGGTCCTTAGCTTCCCTGTCAAGCATTAACAAATGCATATGCATAGCTCATATATCTTAACTTATAATGAAATCGCAATATTATGTAAGGAAATGAACTAGTAACCACTCCCAATTAATGAAGTTCTAGCTCTTTAAAGTCTCCTTCCGCTTCTCTAGACTCGCTTGTTTCCGAAGTTGAGCGTGGCTTGAACCTCCCAATTACCTACTAGGTTTTTGGAACTAAGAAAACAGTCACTAACCGTTCTTTGAAACCTCAGAAAAAACTCTGGTACACCAACTTGGACAAGAGATCACACCTTGGACGCAGGACAGCACCTTAGGTCACCAAATTGCACTAATGGATGCAACTCAGTACTATTGGACACAAGGCAGTGCTTCTGGATGCATAGCAGCACTCTGTTGGATAAAAAATTACTTCTTGGACACAAGATTGTGTCTCTTGGATGCCTAGCACCTTTTTCAACCTTCCAAAAATCCTTTGTTTCCTCTCTCAAACTCTATGGAGTGAAACTTTCTCAAGTTTTGTGTGCAATAACATCTCAACTTCAAGCCTATTTATAGGAGTCCTTTAGAAGCTTAGTCACCACCTCTTTAATTCTTGGCTTAACACATAACCCTCTTGCTTGTCCTTCAACATGCATCCCTAGTCATGCAAGATGACACCTCTTACTTGTGATGTGTTTAACTCAAAATCCGCCACCTCCTACTTTCTCCTAACCCTTGGGCGCATCCTCTAGCTTCCTTCGAGCATCACCTATGCATCCAACATTGCTTAAAATGTCCACCATGCATTTCACTTTGCTTAGCACACACACACCATGCGTTTCACACTTCAACCATGTGTTTCAACTTATGTGTTCACTTGTACTTCCTCATGTATGCATCTAACTTGGTTAATCCCATTGGGTTATGCATCCAAGCCTCCTTTCCCTTAGCTAATTCATCACATAACTTCATCATTTGTTCCATTTAACTCATTTATGCATCCATGGTGTCCTTACCGAGCCTATGCATTCAATCTTTCCTCTTTTATGTGTTATACTCTTGTTTCCTCAAGCACACTTCCTTTGCTTTCAACATGGATCATCCAACACTTAGCCATTTTCTTCCAAGATCTAGGGTATGCATCCAAGTGAGTTCCTTGGCTCTTGTACTTAGTTAAATTTTCAACTCCTAAGGCCATCCATGCATTCCATGTACCTATCTTTGGCTTCGCTTAACTTTGTTCCTCATTTAACCTAGACAAGGCTTCCCACACTTAGCCGAAATTCCAAGATTTCCTTTAATGAGAAAAAGGTGTGAGGATAATAGACATTAATCATTTTACGACATCTACTATAAATTCTTATTAACCGCAAAGCCTTACCAAGTACCTGATAAACATTTTATAACTCTCAATCAGACCATAAGCATTCTCAAGTTAAGCTAACAAACTTTTATAGATTTACATTCAACAACTTAAGGTAATATCCATACATCTTTACAGGTTTTCACTCCTTAGACCCTAATATGTACAATGCTAGGTCTAAGTATAAATATTTACAATGTTCACAACTAAGTAGTAGGTCCAGACGAGTTTAATGTGTAGGCCAAGCACCCTGGTATCGCTCGTTATCTGGAAAGTAGAAAAACAAAGAAAGCCATGAGCTAGGTTGCCCAGTGGGTGACAAGTTTGGAAATCAATATTTGGCTTAAAAGCTCAATGAAATCATGCTTGAAAATCAAACAATAAAGCATTGGAAGCTTATAAATATTTGCATATGTTCGAAAGATTTTCCTTAGTTGAGGCGGAGTGGAGCTCAACGCTACTAACGCCGAATACAACTTTAGTTTGGTTAGAGTATCTCAACACACCCAGGTCGAATAACCTTAGCTGTGTGGAGTAATCTCAACACAACAGCGTTGAATCTCCCTTTATGTGCATATAGGAATTTATTCCGGAGCTGCCCGTGTACTTTCTCAAGTCCTTTAGTACCAGGGTCCATATAGTATTAAAGCTGCACATATGCCTTCTCCATGTCCTTCGGCGTTGGGGACCATCTATTATTCATTTGAAAATATAGCATGCTTTAATAAAATCATTTATAACACAAGTTAAACAACTTCCCAGAATTTCAAACTATTTATCAAACAGCATGCTTTCATAAACTCAACTTCATAAAGCATTATGCTCAAACTCCTGAAAAAGCATGTTCAAAATCATATGAAGAAACTCATGCTTTGTCATATTCAACTCATGCAAAAAAACTCATATTTTGAGAATCAATCGAGCATACTGGAATATTGAGAATATAAATCACTTTAAATGAAATTCTGTCACTCACAACTTGTCTCGAACTCTTAATGAGTTATACGCTTCCCCTAGCTCTTCCCGACCTGGAATAATTTAGTTCCTTTGTCAAATATCTTTTAAATTCCTTTCATGGCATAACTCAAGTCAATTGGGTCCTAAATATTGAAATTAAGCTAAAAAGGTTCACTCACAAGCAAAAACTAGCCAAAAGTGTCCAAAGGTTGCAAGTTTCCTCTAAGCATGTCCAACAGCCTTGCAACACGTTCATCCAGTCTACCTAACCTCAATGTGTGGCAAACCATGCATAGGCACGTTGCTCTGCACACACAGTCACTGCCCCGCACACACGGCCACTCATGGGCGGCAGTCTCTGCACATATGTTGCCGAAATAACCTCAAAAGAGGCAGGGCACGCGTGCTTCTTTCGCTACCCGTGTTGTTAACCTGCATCGTGCGCCTCAACTAGACTTGTCTTGCTCAACCCCTGCATGCACGCAGTTCCATCTCCTACTCACCAACAAAACCTATCTCGCCCCCACAGCCTGCATATCAACAGCAGCAGATCTCGCCCATTAGCATGCATGCCTGCATAGCCGATGGCATGTCTGCCCGCCTCTTGGGCGTCCAAAACATGCAAAATAACCTCAATAGATTTCTTACCTTCGACTATTGCCTTAGCTTGTCTGCACGCACAGTATCCTCCAAAACTCACCCGACAACCTCAAACATACTATCTTTACTTCTAGCTGCCAAAAGTAATATTTCTAGCCGAAATTAGACTTTGCTTCCTCTTATAAACTTATAGAAAGTTGCTTGGCTAGCTTACCTCAAAAGTTCAACATCTAATTCCATTTCTTCCACCAGATATCATTAAATCTTTCCGCTCTTCTCCAGTTCAGTAGGTAGCCTAAGCAAGCTGAATTTCTGATGAAATTCGAGTTCTTCCTCAATGAGCTTTCTTTCGAAAGCCCTCTCTGTGAATCTACACTCAATTTGGAGCAATTTGGTTCAAGAAGTTCTCAAATGGCTCAAGTAGTTTGTGCAAACAAGTCTTCTTTGTCAGACCCTTCTATTTAGACTTCACAAAAAATTGCATGCAGATTCTCAGCTTGCCACCTCCTACTTGCATGCCAGTCTTTGTCACACTTAATCTTGTTTTGACACATAATTGACTTACTTAATACTTAAATCCCAAGTTTTCTTAAGCAAGAAGAAGTGGTGGATGTAAACTCTACTTTCATTTCTAAGCACCTAACTTAAGTGTGTAATATTCTTGTGGACTTATTCACATTTTCTTGTTTAAATTGAAAGGAAGAGTGGAGGAAAAGCCGAGGAAGGTAGGCTTGTGGATTATGTCGAAAGTACTTTTGGTAAGCCTAATATTAAATCCTTATGAGATATACCAAGTTTGGAATTCATTTTAACAAGCTCATTAGAACGTAAAAGACTTAAGAGGATTGTCACCATTTGAACCAAGGTGGAAGGATGCTATTATTATTAATTATTATTATTATTATTAGTGGTAGTAGTAGTAGTATTATGGTATTAATAATTAAAAGGAGAATTTGGAATTTAATTGAGTTAGTGGATATAATATATATATATAAAAAAAAAACATAGAGAGAGAAGAAAAAGAAGAAAAGCAAGTCAGTGGGGAGGCTAAGTATGAAAAGGGGAAAAACTTTTTTTTCCATATCATTGCCGACTTCCATTCTCATCCAAACCGAAGAAAGTTCGTGGTTCTTCAGCTACGCATCGAAAGGGAGAAGAAGGAGAAGATTTAGGTTGATTGAAACGGAATTTTGAAGAAAACGTTGATGAAATTCAAGAAGGAACTGAAGCTGGTTTGGAATTCATGTAATCTAAACAGGTTGTGATGTTCGAAGGATAGCGAGCTGTAGAGATCAAGTTTAGAGCTGAAACTTTGAGGTTAGCAAGTTAACGCGTTTCTTAATAATGTTTGTGAAGAATGTAGGAGCTAAATGTAAGAAAAGTAGGTGCAATTGTAGGAAGAAGCGACTAGTTTTGCATTTCGGGTAGTCTGATGTAGGGTGGAGAAATTTTATGTTCTCTGTCAAACGAAGAGGAGTTAGACCCTGAAATTTGAAGGTAAGCTAGTTAACACAATTATCTACAAGTTTGTAAAAGGAAGTAAAATCTAATTCTGGCTGGAAATACTATTCTTAGCAATTGGAAGTGAAGACAGTATACTTGAGGCTGACGGCTAAAGCTTGGACGAGACAAGTCTTGCTGGTAAGCATATAGCAACCTTGCGGGTGTGAAACGAGACAAGTCTAGCTAGCTACATTTTTCTCACAAATCTCGTTGGTCTCGCTAGTCTCACTCGTCCCACCAATCTCACTGGTCTCGCTCGTCATTTTAGTCTCAAAAGTCTCGCTGGTCATGCAAGTCTCGCTAGTTTACTTGGTCTCGCTAGTGCTTGGTCTCACTAGTTTTGCTTGGTCTAGTTAGTTGCTTGGTCTCGCTATTAAGCTAAACTCCAATTCTAAAGATCAATTTGATATACATTTATGGGAATCTTAAGGAACCTAACAAAAGGAACTAAATCATTTCAGGTCGATAAGAGCTAGGAGAAGCTTATAATCTATTAAGAGCCCGAGACAAGTTGCGAGTGACAAAATTCTATTTAAAATGATTTATTTTCTCAATATTTCTTGTATGCTTGACTTATTGTAAAAGGAGGAGTTTTTCTAGCATGAGTTGAGCATGAAAAGCATGAGTTATTTAATATGAGTTTGAGCATGATTTTACATGGCTTTAATGATTAAGCATGATATTACTTGGTGCTAAAGTTTATTACAAAGAATGTTGTTCGTTAAACACTTCGAAACTATGAGGTTTTGTTTACTTATATTTATGAATATTGTATTTACTATAATATTAAAGCATGTTTTATTTACAAAAGGATTATAGAAGGTCTCCAATGCTAAAGGACACGGAGAAGGCATATAGGCAGCCTGAATATTAACAATTGGTCCCCAACGTCGAAGGACACGAAGAAGGCATATGGGCAGCCTAAATATCGTATATGGGATCGGTACTCAAGGACTTGAGAAGGTACATGAGCAACCTAAGTTATGATTTCTATGTGCACCTAGAGGTAATTCGACGTTGTTGTGTTGAGATTACTCCACACAACTAGGGCTATTCGACGTTGGGTGTGTCGAGACTACTCCACCCTAGCTAAGGTTGTTTTCGATGTTCAGTAGTGTTGAGCTCCGCTCTGCCTCAACTAAGGAAAATCTTTCAAACATATGCAAAACTATATAGTTTTCGATGATGAAAGCTCATATATTTTTGTGTACACTTTTATTCAAAGGCATAAATAATTTTTCATTTCCTTAGTCTAACATTACAAACTATCATACATTTCAACTCTCTAACTGGAGGGGCCTTTCGGAGTGTCAACCAAATACACTCAACTTAAGTCTTTTCTAAATTAGAGTTTCTAAATTAAAGTGACTACGTGCTTAAGAATATGGGAAACTTCAAGAAGGACTTGAATAGATCAAACTCAAGATAATGCTATCCTAATTCCATAATAAGTCATCCATTATGCATATTCAAGTCTCACATGTGCAATCAATATCACAAGCACACAACCATAAAACATTCTTATTATCTTTTAAATTTCAAATCTTTTGAAAAATTTTCAAGTTTTTCCAAAATTTCACTTAATATGCATATAATCATTCGAAAAAACTTAGCATGCATAGCAAGATAAAATCACACCAAAGTACGAAGTACACCACACACCCAAAAATTAGAATGATACATTGTCCTCAATGCATAAAAGAATAAAGCAAAGAGATACAAGTCCACTAAAGAGGTTTGGCGAAATGAGTATTTTGCACCAATTTCCTGAAAAATAATTAAAGGCATATGCATGGCTTCCTATAAAAGAAGCAAACAAATCAAACAAACTAAAATAAAAGAAAAGCAATAAACTTAGGTTGTCTCCCAATAAGCACTATGTTTAACGTCTTCTAGCTAGACGGGGCTCATAAGTCATGTTGGATCCTAAGATGATTTCTTCATTCCATGCTTTGAACCACCTTGAATCTTAAGTTTTTGCCAACACTGGCATTCACAAACATTATCATGCACATTCAACTTGCTAGTTAACAAATCATTATCAAGTTCTACATCATTTTTGCTAATATAGTCAAGCAACATCAAAGAATCATCTTTATGAGACTTCGCTGGACTTACCACATTGACTTTAACATGCTTCTTCATGACTTTTTCATATTCCATTTTAGGTTTTTGAGGCACGCAAGAGGATCTAGGAGCATTATCATAGCTAGACACATGCTTCTTATGATTTTCTAACTTAACATCAAGCATGCCATTAGTCTTCCTGCTCAAAGGAGGATCAATATGCAAAGAGCTATTACTAGAAGAAGGAGAAGATGTTACCATCATGCTCGGTTGATGATCAAGCTTTTCATCATCCGCTTGCTTAAGGGGCTTTATAGATGTCAAATGTTACCTCCTCATCGTTACGGTGGAATGTAAGCTTTCCATCTTGCACGTCGATGAGGGCCCTTCCGGTGGCCAATAAAGGTCTCCTAAGAATTATGGGAACTTCGACATCTTCCTCCATGTCTAGTATCACAAAATCCGCTTGAAAAATAAACTTGTCCACCTTGACCAATACATCCTCCACAATGCTGTAAGGACGAACAAATGATCGATCGACCAATAGCAAGGATATGGTAGTTGGTTGCACCTCTCCACCATCGAACTTCCTAAACATGGATAAAGCATTAAGTGAATAGAAGCTCCAAGGTCAAAAAGGGATTTAATAACCGAATTATTGCCTAAATGACAAGGAATAGAGAAACTCTTTGGATCTTTCAATTTTTTAGGCAATTTTCTTTGTAGTGTCGCGCTACACTCTACGGTTAGTGCAACCGTCTCACAGTCTCCATACCTCCTCTTCTTAGACAACATATTCTTCATGAATTTGGCATACTTAGGCATTTGTTCCAATGCCTCTACAAAAGAAATGTTAATTTGCAACCTTTTAAGCATGTCTAAGAATTTAGAAAATTGAGCGTCAATCTTTCTCTTTTGAAATCTTTGAGGAAAAGGTAAAGTATAGGGACAAAGGGAAGAAAATTAGAAGTACTCCCTATGTTAGTCTTTGATTGTCCTTTTCCTTGGGTGCACTCTCATTTCTTGTTCGTGCATCCTCCATGGTATCCTTAACCTCTTCTTCTGGAGGCTCGTCATCATCTATCATTATGTGCTTGTTCAACTCCTTAGCTGTAACACCCTACTTCTTGAACCTATGCGTTTAAGAGCTTATAAAGAAGTAAGACAAGAGAGGTGGTATTGGATCACAAGTTTGTGGTGTTGGCCGAGAAATGTTGCCAAAATAGAAATAAGCATGCGTGGAACTTAAAGGAAAGAAAGGTTTGTGCTTAAGAGTTGAGTGGAACGCATATTTTGTAGGTAAGAGACCATGTTGGACACATGGTCAAGATTAAGAAAACACATGATAAAGGTAACCATTGTAGAAAAGAAAATGGGTAAGTGTTGAAGTATTGTAAGGAAACCCGAGAGCTCGGGGGAAAAAGGTGAACGCATAGGAAGTAACCCGAGAGCTCAAAGGGAAAGAAGTGAAACGCATAAAAGGTTATGAAGGAAGGGAGATTTGTTTGCATTTATCTATTATTAAGTTTACTACTATCCGTTCAACATATTATGCGTTTCACATGTTTAATATTATGCGTTAGTCATCTGTCAAGTTTTCCTATCCTTTGCCCAAGTATAAGCAAAGAATGAGCTTTTCTTGGTGAGTCGAGGTTGAACACAGAGACTATGCAGATTCTAAAATTCGTTGGATTATTTGAGTTGGAGTGGTAGCAAAAAATATTAACATGAGATGTGTTTAACTAAAGAAAGCGACTATGCGTTTAACTAAGAAAGCGATAACATCTACATTAGATTAAAAGGTGGTGGATGGTAAGGTATGTGACACAATAAAGTCAGCTAAGTGGATTAAATAAATGGATAAAAACAGGGTTCGGGTTGGTTAACATCGAAAATCAGAAACGCATAGTGATAGTCTATTCATACTTGCGACTCTTCTCCCGGTTGTCAGCCGCTATGCATTATATGTCTATACCGCATAGGAGAGTGTTAAGTACCAAGGTTATTCCTATAGACACGTAACACTTCTTGGCCTTGTCAATTGAGTTCCACAATCACTTACTCTCTCGAGCAGTCTAATTATTACTACTTATACCGATTAGCTAGATGGACATAAGCATCAGATTAAGATTACAATTGACAAGATGCAGTAGTTACACTGTGGTTCTTATTTAGATGCTAACGCAACTTGTGACCCTTGAAAGATTAGCTACTCATGGATTCAAAGTAATAAGCAGAAAGTGTAGAGAAATGGATAGACATGGAAGAATTGTAGATTAATGAACGAAATACAATTTTAGACAGTATAATGTCTTGATAACAAATCTAAAATCAAAGCTAGAAAAAGATAGAAAGCAAGAAGACGTTTCAATGTCTTGAGTCGCCGGAATGGAAGCGTGAAGTTTTGCTATGAAGTGGTCAGGCGGAGGGAAGACTTTTCTCTCTCGAGCTATTCGTCTCCAGTTGTCTTTTGGAAAGAACTCTACTATCACTTAGTAATTCTTTCGAGAATCAACAACCATTTTTCAGCTTGTAGGTCTGCCCTTTTTATAGAGGCTGCCATTCGTAATCAGTGGCTAATCTGCATGATTGGAGGCGCAATTGATGTCGTGCGTTTATCTTGCCTAATTGCGTAATTCTCAGTTCAATTTAGATCCACCACTTTAGCCACAGATCATGCATGTCAATCTTTCCGACAATCTCTCAAGATTTTGATCTGATTTTTCGTTGTCTTACGTGTCTGGTCGTTATGCGTCCATGGAAAACTTGGGTCCATGCATTCACTTATGTCGACACATCCATATATTACTAATGCGTCATCCTGCGTTGAGCGGTTGTCAGCGCATCCACAGGTTGCTTGCGTTCCTGCATTAAAATATGCGTTTTAGGCTCAAAAAGCTATAAAATAATTATCTTCATCAATTTATAAGAGTAGAACGCATATGAAGATTTATCAATAGAATCCAATACAAATTACTGCATGATTCTCTATTTAATCTCTATTTTTCTAAGAAAACTACTGAAAAAACTTGTATTTCTACAAGTTATAACACCCCCAAACATAGAGAAATGCTTGTCCTCAAGCATAACTTCTATCTAAGAAACTTCAATCAACCCTAAAATTTTATCAATGCATTGACTAGTTTCTCAGAATGCTATACTCAATCAACTACCCGTTAGTTACATTACTTTTCTACCTCTTTATTCTTTTCTTTAGAACAGGCGTATGCAAGCTTTTTTTTCAAAATTCTTTACTCATTATTCACAAAATTTTTGTTTCTTCTTTTAACACTGAGTCTGAAAAGATGAAGATATAAAGTTTCTTTTTCTTTCATTTGTTTTATTATATATTAGATTACAATACGACGAGTAGGGTTACCCACCTTCATTCTGACATACCAACTATGGGCTGCATGGAGGCAGCCAACTACGAGCAAGTGCCCTTCTCAACTAAACTCTTATCTCAGTTTGATTTCCTCACTAGACGTTGGAGTTTGTTATTTATCTATGCGTCGCTGATTATGATTACCCATCTTCGTTTTGACATACCAACTATGGGGTGCATGAAGACAGCCAACTACGAGCAGGTGTCGTTTTCAGCTAAACTCTTAACAAGATAAGTGTATTATCTTGTCAATGGAGTTTTGCGTTGATTTTTTTTTTTTTTTTTTTTTTTTTTT
>QLSR01000100.1:5201972-5246646 GCA_031780015.1 Citrullus colocynthis | reverse complement strand
TTTTTTTTTTTTTTTTTTTTTTTTTTTTTTTGTGTAAGTTCCTCATATTTTGATCTTTGACAGTTCAAACCTCTTCCACCCCCAAACTTGAGAGTAGCAAGGTCCTCATTGCTTAAATTGTAAACAAAGATTATGTTGAAAAATTTTGTAAAAGAGGTTTGAATTGGCAGCTTGCATGCATGCAAAGTAGGTTTGCATTTCTAAGGAATAGTATGCAGACGCATTGAAAATAATCTAACTTAAGAGTGTACAAAAAGTGTAATCATGATTATCATCATAGTGACTAACTTTTCAACGCAAAGATAAAAGTTGGGAATAATTCAATGTACTCTTACAACAAGGGAAAACACAAATAGGTAATTAGAAATTCAATGCCAAGAAATTACAAAGTATGATTGATGAACGCATACAATAAACGCATGACTGATGATTGCAGAGTTTTCAGTTCAAAGTATGCGTTGGAAGTTAAGTATTATGCGTTCGAAAAAATACAGCTCTAACCGCACCCCTAATCTTATCTTAATAAACACCGAGATTGTTTATCGATTAACGCATGTACAGATGATAGAGTATGCGATGACATCAAATAATTTGCATGGAAGCTCGACGCCTAATTTCTTACTTATTTAATTTACACTACTCCTAAAATTGAATTCAAAGAATGAAAAATAAATACTAAAAACAAAGTATGGATAAAAGAAAGTAAGCAAGAGTAAAAGAAAACGTCTCTGGAAAATTAGGCGTTCAGCAAAGCAAAGACCTTTCAACGCAAGCTCAGTTATGCTTGCGTGGGTCATTGGAGTCTTTCTCGCGTTTAGGGTTCAACACAGAGGAGACAATGAATTGCAGAATGACCTCCCTCAAGAGTGCGTACTTGGGATGCGTTGGTCCGGTTTCTAGCTCATGCGTTGAAGGCTCTTCTAATAACGGCTCGATCTTTGCTGTGGATCTATTGCTCTGGTCTGATTGCTCAAATATACGATTAGAGAGTAATTTAATTTCTTCCCCTTCACCATCTTCACCGTCCTTGAGGACTTCATCTTTCAACGCTACGTTCATGGGTCTTGTCTTCTCCTTGATATCAACGATTATATGACAAGATTAGAACTGATCAGGATCTTTCAATGCGTTAACCACATTAAATTTTACCTGTTGATCACCCACGCGGTTCGTTGATAATCTTTCTTGGACGTCAATCAGGACGCGTCCAGGAGTGGTATCTTTATATATAGACGCAGGTTGTGCCTGCGTTGCTTTTTCTCTCCTCTCTCTATTTTCCTCTTCTTGTGATTTGTTGGAAGATGATGGTTGATTGATATTATGTGTAGTACTCTCCATCGGTTGACTCGTTGTTGGAGCGTTTAGAGGCTGCAAGTTTCCTTGCGTCCCCTGATCTTGCATTTCAGTGGGATTAATTTTCCCACGTTGATGTCACATCTTGACATTGTTCTTTTAAGTTCCCTCTTGGAACTTCGGTTGTACTTGGCAATGCTCCTTGTAGTTGGTTTTTTAGCTCACCCGCAATTTGACCCAATTAAACTTCCAAGTTCCTAATTGCGGTGGCTTGGGTCTGGAGCATCGCATCATTTTTATAAATGAATTCTCGTAAAAAGAGATTCCATGGTCGATGAGGATGATGCATCCACCCACTCATTAGTATTCCTTCAAATTCTGTCGAGAATATCTACGGCATGCATGTAGGTCATATCCATTAATCTTCTTGCTTATGCGGACAATTCCTCACTAGCCGTTTGAATCAGGTCCAAGCTACGATTGGTCCTTCTTCGATTCTGCCTTGTCCTTCAACTGAAGGTCCTCTCAATCTCAGGGTCAATATCAAGTTCTGGATTGCTCCTGTCACTCAGATACTGTTTGGAGTTTCTGGCAGGGGGGAAAACTCATAATACTCCTTTAACTGAGGAATTCCTATAATAAAAATAATCCAAAAAAATTAAATCAATGCAAAAATCCTCGGCAACGGCGCCAAAAACTTGTTGCGCAACAAATCTAAAGTGCAAAAACTTGTTGCGTTTATCTATTATTAAGCTTACTACTATGCGTTCAATATATTATGTGTTTAACATTCTTAATATTATGCGTTAATGATCTGTCAAGTTTCCCTATCCTTTACCCAAGTATAAGCAAAGAATGAGGTTTTCTAGATTAGTCCGAGGTGAACACAGGGACTATGCAGATTCTAAAATTCGTTGGATTATTTGAGTTGGAGTGGTAACCAAAAATATTAACATGGGATGTGTTTAACTAAAGAAAGCGACCATGCGTTTAACTAAGAAAGCGATAACATGTACACTAAATTAAAAGGTGGTGGATGGTAAGGTATGCGACACAGCAAAGTCAGCTAAGTGGATTAAATGAATGGATAAAAATAGGGTTCGAGTTGGTTAACATCTAAAATCAGAAACGCATAGTGATAGTCTATTCATATTTGCGACTCTTCTCCCGGTTGTCAGCCGCTATGCTGTCACACCCCTTCCCGGATTTTCCTCCTTTAACCTAAGAAGAGATGTGTTGACAGTAACCTTGACTCCTCTGTAAGGTTCATTGTCCAACCGTTTTTGCCAAAAACAGCCCAGACGAGGTTTCTGTGTAGGCAAAGCATCCCGAATTCGCTTGCTACCTAGAAAATAAAATAAAATATGAAAGCGTGAGCTAAAAGCTCCGTGAGTGACTGGTTTTATAAAAACTATCTTTAGTTTGAACAGAGGCTTGCCAAAACAATACACATAAAACAAGGATTTAACACGAGAGTTCAACTAAAACAGTTCTTTCGCAAAACCTTGCCAATCTCGTGAATCCGTTCTAAAACATATAGAATCGTTATCAACTCGTACATGATTTTCAACAGATCATAAGAAAACAGTTTAGTTGCAATATTTTTCCCTTAGTTGAAGTGGAGCAAAACTCAACACTCCAACGTCGAAAACGAATAAGGCTAGATGCGGAGCAAGACTCAACGCACCAGCATATAACCTCTATGTGCACATAGGAATATGGCGGGTTGCCCAAGTACCTTCTCATGTCCTTGAGTACTGGGTCCCGGGGAAACTCACATGCTTTATTAGCATTGAGCCTCCTCTAAAACATTTTATAGGCGGGTTGCCCAAGTATTGGGTCCCGGGGAAACTCACATGCCTTACTAGCATTGAGCCTCCTCTAAAACATTTTATAGGCGGGTTGCCCAAGTACTGGGTCCCGGGGAAACTCACATGCCTTATTAGCATTGAGCCTCCTCTAAAACATTTTTATCTATCAATTTACATAAATAGTTTATCTAAATCTTTTGCAGAAAACAGGATGTTCCTTGATAAACAATATTTTGCAATCATGCCTTTCGTTATCATAAAGCAATCCAATAAAACATGCCTTTTGAACAATATATTCAAACATTATGCTTTTCACAGAAACAGTCATCTCAAAGTCGTATCATGTAGCAACATTTTTAATAAAATTCATTTTCGAAGAAAGGAAAGAGTCACTCACTAATCTCTTAAGGAATTTTTCCCTTTTTCTTTCAAATCCCTGTTTTCCGGAGCTTCTTAAACGCAAGGCTTCAGCTTTTAACCCACAAGGTAGTTGCTTCCACCCTCTGGTAGCTCAGTTGAACACAGCGTTCTAATTTTGGAACGCAAGATTGACGTTCTTCTATCAGTTTGATTGGACGCAACCGCCTTTAAAAAGCAAGGTTGATGATTAACTCAAGGTGCTTCCTAACTCTTTCCTTTTTCCAGATGCGTTGACCTCTCTTGGACGTAAAGCCTAACTTGAACGCATCATCCAATTTTGGATGCGGCGTTCACCTTGAACATAATGTTGTTCTCAATGCAAGGCCGACCCCGAGGCAAGACATCTTCCTTTATTATCGGATGATTAAATTTATCAAGAATACCTTCTTCCTTCCCTTTTCTCAAGATTTCTTACTCCAAAGTCATTAGTCCTTACTTTCCCCCTCAGAGTCCTTTTTATAGCGGCTAGCCATTCATCTTTCCTTCTCCTTTTACCACTTGGTTGCTACAGGTTGCTCTGCATGTCTGACTAATCATGCATTATCCAAGAGTCGCCTTGCATGAAACACTTAACATACCTTATTCACACATCCTTATTTTAAGGTGTCAAGTTTATATGAAGCCACCTGGCCTTTATAACTTATCTTATTTGTCCAATATTTCAAATAGTCAGCCATTCAATCCGTACGACGTCCTCATGCGTTTATTGAGTTTCCTCTAAAGTTTGAGCTTCCCTACTCACTTGTCTAGCTCTTAAACAACTATACTACCGTCTTTGACACGTAGAGATAACTGTCTCAACACATAGGGATTTCAACGCATGATAAGCCAGATACATTTCTTCTCCCGTCGACGCGGTGACTACTTCAACTCACTACACCCATTCGTGATCACCCTCCACGTATAGTCGCGCTATTACAATCCAATGCCTACACAATACCACTAAGTATCAACGACAACAAATCCTTCTCAAGATCTTCCTCTAGGCATTGGTCCTGTTGTGTTTACTTCCATCCTGTGTCCATGACCATCTTTCTATCCTTAGTCATTCCTTGACTATTTCCAAGGTTATTCTTTTAACATTTGCCTTATATTTAACTATTTCTCTTTAGATGAATTAGCATGCGTTCACCATGGTTTTTATGTCTACTTCACAACCTTCTACTTTCCAACACTTGAAAATATCCTATAATAGAAGTCTATGCGTCTTACTTCTTTCCTTTAAGTGCTTGAATACTTCCTATACGTCCGCTTTTACTATGTGTTACTTCAGTCTTGACCATGCGTCCAACATGTCTTTTATTCCTTTCCTTCATACTTTTCAATGCATTGGTTGCTAAAAGTTGGGTTGTCACAATCCCATCCACCTTAAAAAAAAATTTCTTTCTCGAAATTTAAACAGTACAGGGTTATGGGAAAGAAATACTTTATTATTATTCTTTACACAATCATTGTTATTCAAAGTACAGGAAAGACAAGGCTATAAACATAAATTACATTTCCTTCCATTTCTCTTCTTTTCCTTCATCTGATTTACTTGGGTCTTGCTGATTTTGTGGACAATCGTTACAATAATGCCCCGATTGTTCACACATATAGCACACATCTTCCCTTCCCTTTTTATGTCTTCGTCCACATTTCTTACAGGGAATCTCCCTTTTCATTGCCGTAGTTTGGCTGCAAGACTCCTTAAATACATTGCATTGTTTCCGATAGTGTCCTTTCTCTCCACATGCGAAACATCTATCTTTACCAACACATTCTCCCAAATGCCCTTTTTCGCATACTGGGCAGCTGTGTGCCAAGTGTTTCCGTTTCCCTTTACTTTCCTTGGTTGACATGATAATTATACACAAAAAGATAAATTAACTTACAGTAACCTCAATTGAAATTAGTTCAATTCCTCATTGGACAATTCTTAATTTAATTTTAAAAGCACTTTGCTTCCCCAATAGAATTCATTACATGAACAAGACAAAAATAATTTTATAAGAAACACTTTCCGAAACTATTATAATCTCTAACCAATTATAATTTTAATACTATGCGTTTTTTTTTTTTTTAAATCATTTGAGTGCGCAATTCGTCAACGCATTCTTGATTACAATTCTGAACGCATACTTGGGTTGCCAACTTGAACGCCTCGTATTATGCGTCTTTACTTTAATCGCCTACTCCAGTTTAATGCATCCTCATCAGTCACCAGAAACATATAGCTATTCAAAATCTCATAAGCTTTAGTTTTACCTCCGCTTTTGTTTAGAAGCACATACCTTTCTAGCCACCACATCCTCTTTATACCTTTGTTCATATCACTACTTTTTATTATCAGCTCCGTTTAGCTCCTTGTTTACTCACGCATATTAGCTTTCACAAAATATAGAACCTTTATCTACACTCTACTTCCAACTTAAACAATATTATGCGTTTTCTGCAATTTATGAATTTACCATACTTCCGCTACGCTACGCTACTCTGATAGTCAATACTCCTGCTTTCCCTTTCCTGATTATTTCTACATATCTCTCTAGCATACCTATGCACTTTGTTTTCCTCAACACCAAGTGCATACTCAATTCTATTTCCTCAAGGTCTTTAATGAAATTCCCTCAGACCACATTTCCAATTCTTATAACTTTTAACTCCATGCAACTCAAATATTTGATAAAACTGAATAATTAGCAAAATAACGAGACCAAAAACCATCAGTCAACTGTGAAAAAATAATAATACTATTAAATAACCTCAACATATTCTCTGAGAAAGATTTTCTTTAACTGCTGAACAGAATCTATTGCCAGCCACTAACATCAACTGAGCAAGAAATAATAGACCCAACAAATTCCAAGGAAAAGATCATTGTCAAAAGTGGAAGCCACAAATGAGGGTTAAACAGTAGGATTTTAAATATGGAGACCAAACAAAAATTATCGCACCTCGAGAGTTCTTGTAACTGTTAATTATGTCACAGAGAGGATGTCAAAGAAAGAAAAAGAAAATCGTGCGAGGAATGGCCACATAAAACCTTCAGTTCCTCGAGCCCTGATGATTGGTTTGACACCTTTGTCACATTGGGACCTCCATCGTCAGGCCTGTCTAATCTAGATGGCAAAAATTTGGGTGGCAATGATGCAAATCCAAGCATCAAAATCTACTGCAGTCGTCAAGCTGTTTTTACTTTTCGGGAAGGAGGGCGTCTAAATAGACCAATCAGATCATCGAGACCCTAAAAAAAGAAAAAGAAGAAAAAAACAATTCAAGAGAGTGTTTCAAAGGAGTAATACAAATATTTTACTTAAAAATAATATTCTCCCAAGTCATCCCAAACTCACGGTGTGCTTAAGAGTGCTTTGAAAATAAATATTCTTGACAAACATATCACTTTGTTGATACAATAAACAAGTGTTCTCTCACAAAACGCTCTGGTGTACTTTAAACCTTTTCCAAAAGCATTTTTATGTTCCTCCTACGCTTGAAAAGTGTTAAACCACTAATTTCCAAACAGGCTCTATACACAATAATTTTAAGTGGCGAGTGCTTGATAACAAGGGTCCTAAGAGCCCTTTTTTGAGGACACAGACATTTATCTATTTTATTTATGTTTAAGGGATCATGAGAGATCATTTCCTAAATTTGATAAAGTATATAATACAACATACCCTGGTTGTGATCACGAGGAAACAGAAGAGTAAAACTAAATACGACCCCAGCACCAAAAGCAAAAGCAAGTCGAATGTCACACTAGCAACCTGAAACAACAAACGTGAAGCTTTGCTTAGATTCAAGTCAAGAAAGAACACCCAAGGATTATACATTACCACAGATCTAGAATTAGCTGACACGAATATATAAAATGATAGGGTACAAAACTAAAATAAAATGGAGCTTTGTTTTCGGAAGAAGCATGCTCCGATTGTAGAGCTGAAAAACTTATAACAAAACTGGATCTATTACATGTAACCATGCAAGTGCAAGCAGAGAGCCAAGTTCACAATTGATCTGGAAAGTACCTGGTATATGTGAAGTTTAGCTGCAGTTGAATCATAAAAGGTGAACATTCCGTCAAATACTTCATGTTGCAAGCTCACATCATGGGTATGGACCTCAAGCTCCTGAAAGTAATATAAACATATCATTCCACAATGGCTGAGAGTTAGAGGTACATTCGAAGTGTTTTTTATGCTCAAAGTGTAATAAAGTACAATAGTTTTCTCAAGATCAAGCACAAGGCAAAAAAAAAAAAAAAAAACTTTTTTTTTGTGAGACGCACTATATATAAAAGTAATACATAAAGAAAGAAGCATAGTTGAAGTAGAAATATGAAAAAAAAACCCACAAACACAAGAAAATTTCCATTTGGCCTTGGTAAATTTGATTTTTCTAATTTAATAAAGAAGGAAAGACACTAATTATTACTTTTTTTTTTCTTTTTTGATAAAATAATTGTACTATATTTTAAAAATAATGAAAAAGTCCCAAGGCTGAGGGCTTAAAGCCTTGGTGCCTTGGTGCTTCACAAAAGGCGCGGAGCCACACCTTATTTTGTTAGCCTCGCCTTAAAAAGGTGAGGCATCAAACCTACACCTCGAGCCTAGACGTGCACCCAAGAGGGCTTTTTAAAAACACTGAGCATTTGGATGAGTGCCACTGCAGCCAAACAAACTGACCAATAAAAAATTGTGTTTCCATAAATGGGTTTCATGCCTTTGTATTACACAAGCATGCAAGGAAAATATGGATCAGCACTACTACGGTTAGTGCGGCACTAACCATAGTAGTTCTGCCATAACAAAAATAGTCAAGATTTTAACAAACTAATTTCAAACAGAAGGTTGCAATTTCTCCAAAAGTCAGAATATTTAAGCACGTTATGCATGTTTCCAAGGAATACTTTTAGGTTGAGCTAAATGAAAGGGGGCAAGAATGGTTACTGACACAATTTTATTCTCTAATATAAAACCCAATACGAAGGAAGGTCATCTTTTGACGAAAAGGAGCCAGTTGAACATAAACACATTTCAGAACAATATCTTATTTTTTTTTATCAGAATGCCAATCAATCTTTGGGTGAACATATTATATGAAGCTAAATGAAAGTAGATGGTATCAACTGTCACAACTTTTTTTTTTATATAAAACCTTTTTTAATGCTGATATGAAAGGATCATCTTTCGACAGGAATGGAGCAACTCGAGGCGTTCGTGACAAAAGATCCAACCATGATCGAATATAAGTTGGATTGACTGCCAAACTACTATCATCTGCAAATACTTGTATATTCTTTCCTTCATATCTGTAAATATGCCTCTGCATAAAATGCAAGGAATTGTGCATTAGAGAAATCAAGAAAACAAGATAAAATAATACCACGGGCATTCTGAACCATTTTCAATTTTGAAAATCAATGGTGGAAGCCGTCTATTCGTGTACACTCCACTTGTAAATTACAGTAGAAGCTATTAACTAAGTGCCATATTTAAACATACTGAACTTGAGATGAATTCTCGATTGCCAAAAACAAACACTAGCACTTGAAACAGGAAACACATGAATATGATAAAAATACTTGCTTCAAAATTACGGCTAAGCAAGACAATGATAGAACTTACTGCAAGACTCTCGGCAACCAACTTGATACTCTTGGCAATTTTATTCTCGTTCAGAAACAATCTGTTGGAAGTTGGTCTTGTCAGAATACACATTACACACAAACACATAAATATGTATGCTCGCACACATGCAAACATGGAAGTGGAACAGAACCAGGAAACTGATCGATTTCTTAAAAATAGAACCTGTTGTCAGCCAAACCTCCAGTCCTTTCCAAAAGCTCAGGAGCAGCAGAGAGTTCAGAAAGGGTGGCAGCAGTTACTCTCAATCTTGAAAACTGTTCGTGCTCCCAGGCTACCTACAGCATACAAAGGATTTATCAAGTAGGCTATAATGATCACAAAATAGAAGTAATCATTTGTAAACTATACTAAGGGAAAGCTAGAACAATCTTTTTTGAAAAAAGAATTAGCACACATCATGATGAAAAATGTGATGATGGCAATGTACATTAGATCAGTTTTCAAAAGTCTTTGGCTCTTTCTGTTTTGTCCTTCCCCACCCCTGCATAAAAAGGAAAAAGAAAAAGAAAAAAAGAGTGCTACTCTTTCCTACTAAATGTTGCTATTATCCGAGAAACACCCTTTTCTTGGAGCAGTGACCATAGGATGCAATAATTAAAAGAATTCAGAGTTGGTTGGGATTATTAACTAATTATAAGGTAAGAAGCATGCCCACTTTAGTTTGACCCAGTTTACCCTAGCCACAAGATAAATGATGTAGTCCACATTGCCAATTTAATTTTTTTCTATGAAGTGGGTAAGTAACATGACATTTGAAAAACACTTGTCTAGGATTCTAAGTGCTCGAGTCACGTTTCCCATTGAATTTGGAGAATATATATACAAGCAGTCAAGCATAACTTTAGTATCATTTGTCATCCTCAAAACAATGTATCTTAGTATAAAGGTATGCTCAAACAATAAGATTTGAATTTTTCACCGCTAAATTTTTTCTGTAACAATATAAATAAAACATATTAATACAACGGTTTCTATATTTAGAATCACAATTACAATTTTCATTTTTCATTGAAGTACCTTGTATGATATTGGTACCCTAGTCATCAAATTTCCATTTCTATTCTCACTCTTTTGTCAATTAAATAGGTATCAGGAACCCAGAGCCAATGTCCAAGTTCAACAAACCACGCAGTGAACAAATTCCATTTGGAAACATTAAGATCTCGTTTAACAGAAGGTTTGGTATGATTGTTTATAAATCCTGATATCAAAAATAATCTCAACTCAGGTTAATAATGCTAAACTATTTGTTAGGTATCCGAATCCCCTGCAAACAGTAAAATACCCAACAAGACACAAACATAGAAGAAATAGAGATGGAACTCCTCCTCAAGAATATTATTTATCAACCAAGAGTAGACAAAACCAAGAGTTCTTCCAGTCACTAACAAAGATAGGCAAAAAGATAAAACAAAGAAAGAAATTCAGCAACGTCACTCAAGCACTTTAGAGAGAGCTGGACATTCTCTCCTCTCCCAAATTAGGGCCTGCAGCTTACTCAATTTCTCAGATGATTTCCGGAACCCAGCAGCACCCCTTTTACTAACCTCTGTGGCCCCCTAACAACCTTCATTCTTTTCCATTATTTGTCCTCATTTTTCAATTAAATTGCCCGAGTTTCCCCTTTTACCATTTCTCTTATATGTATAGACAATTGGAGGCCTAACAATACCCCCTTCTCAAAATTCACCTTGTCCTCAAGGTGGAGATGAGGAAACTGCTGCTGTATCAGATAAGTCGACTCCCAGGTAGCTTCTTCTTCTGCCATGTCCTTCCATTTCACCAGCCATTCATTCATTGCCAATTCCTTGTTCCAGCGCACTCCCACGATATCTTCAGGCACAACTTGCAATTCAAATTCCTGTCAGAACAGGTGGGTGATATTGAACTCAGGCTCCTTTGGGGCCATCTTCTTTAGCTGTGAGATGTGAAACACATTGTAGATGGCTGCCTCCGGTGGTAACTCGAGTTTATAGGCTACCTCACCAACTCTTTCAATCACCTTGCCCGGTCCATAGTATCGGGGAGCTAATATTTCACATTTTTTTCTTGCTAGAGACCTCTGTCTATAAGGGCGCAATTTTAGGAAAACTTCATCTCCCACTTCAAATACCAACTCCCTCCTTTTGCTATCAGCCTGCTTTTTCATTCGGTTTTGAGCAACCATTAGATGTTCACTTAAGGCACTTAACGCTTCATCCGGGCCATCAATTGTCTTTCAACTGCATCATTCGATGATTTCCTCTCTCCATATGACAGAATTGGGGGAGGTGGATGACCGAAAACAATTTGATATGGAGTTGTCTTGGTTGACGCATGGAAGGTAGTGTTATACCACAATTCGGCCCAGGGCACCCATTTACTCCATCTTAAGGGTTGCTCATTACAAAAACAACAGAGATACGTTTCTAAACATCGATTTACCCTTTCGGTTTGACCATTCATCTAAGGATGGAAGGCCATGCTATGATTTAGCTTAGTACCCCATACCGCGAAGAGTTTCTTCCAAAAATGGCTTAAAAAGATCTTGTCCCCATCTGAAACTATTGATTTCGGTACCCCATGGTGCTTGATGACCTCCTAAACAAATACCTCAACCACTTGCTTTGCAGAAAAAGGATGGGACAATAATATGAGGTGGGCATATTTACTAAACCTATCAACCACCACCATAATAGAACTGTACCCCCCCGATTTTGGGAGCCCTTCGATAAAATCCATAGCTATATCCTCCCATATCTGATCAGGGATCGGTAACAGTTGTAACAACCTTGCCAGATGCATCGCCTCAATTTTATTCCTTCGACATATTTCGCAGCTTGCTACATACCTCTTCACTTCAGCTTTCATCCCCAGCCGAAATAGTTCTCCAGTCATTCGCTTGTATGTTCTTAGGAAACCCAAGTGGCCTCCCAATACGGAATCATGATAAGTATGCAATATGGATGGAATCAAGGATGAAGATTTCGAAAGAACTAACCTTCCCTTGTACAAAAGTTTCCCATGCTGCATTTGGTATTTTGGTTTGCCTTCTGGGTCCTTCAATAAGGATACAATTTCTTGTAACTCGGCATCCTCCTCCACTTCTCTTTGTATAGGTTTTGTATCCAACAATGGTGGTTCGGTGAGGCTATGTAACTCCCCATTCAAATCACCCGTGACAACGCATACGCTACCTTGTTATTCAACCCCGGTTGGTATAAGATCTCGAAATCATACCCTAATAACTTGATTAACCACCTTTGGAATTGAGGTTGTACCTCCCTCTGCTCTATCAAAAATTTCAATGCCTTTTGATCTGAAATAACCGTGGATTTGCTCGCAATTAACTAGTGTCTCCATTTTTGTATTGCTAAAACCACCACCATAAGTTCCCTTTCGTATATCAATTTAGCTTGGGCCCGTTGAGACAACGTTTGACTAAAATAGGCTATCAGTCTTCCATTCTAAGTCAAACTTGCCCCCAATCCGTAACCGAAAGGATCAGTTTCAATTGTAAATGGCTGAGAGAAATCCAGCAAGGCTAGCACCGACACCATCATCATCGCTCTCTTCAACGCCTGAAATGCTTCCCTTGCCTCGACAGTCCATTCGAACCCATTTTTGTGCAGTAATTTAGTTAAGGGAGCTGCTATCAATCCATACCCCTGAACAAACCTCCTATAATAGCTGGTGAGCCCCAAGAATCCTCTTAACTCGGTGACTGTTCGTGGGCAAGGCCAACTCTTCATCACACTAATCGCCAGAAAGTCCACCTTTTTTGCTTGCCATTTCGTCTATTCAAGAGTGTGAAATCAGTTAAGTCCGTACCTCGTGGTTTTTCGATCCGCACACCACCCCGTCAAACAGCCCTTCTCCGACATCTCTTGTTTGGCCACCCCCATTCTTGCCGCCGGAAGTGATCTCTTCAATGTTCCCTTCATGCCTGTCCCTCTCCAATCTTTTTCCTACCTTCTCTTTATGACAGTTGTATCGATGCCTCCCCTGCAGATTCATCTCCAGCCACCCTTGCCATTGACGTCGATAATGAACTTCCTCGTCTTGCTCTCCTCTTGGCTTTGTTGACCACGATTTTGCCAGCAGGTTCTTCTTCCTCCTTTTCTTCTTCCAGCCTCTATCTCGATTTTCACTTCTTTTTACCACTTGATCATTCTCCCTTCGCTTGCCCCATCCCCTCCGTGCTAGTATTTTCCTCCTAATTCCCTTTCTCATCTCACTAACTTTCGCCACTTTTAGATTTTTAACATACCTTCACCTTCTTGGGGTGTTTTTGATTCTGTCTTTGCCATAGTATCCTCCTCCTTTCCTTCCCTCTTGCTTGGTTGGCTGATTTTTCCTTGCTTTTTCAAAGGCACTCTCAGGTAAGATCGACGTCGTCCAGCAACCCTTTGACTCCACCAAACAGTTTCTGAACAAGGTTTTTTTTCTCTGCTTTGATGGCTGCTCGTCTTCTTTCTTCTCTTTCTCTCTCTCTATCTACACATCCTTGTTGGTAATCCTTAAATGTTTGTTGCATTGATTTCAAGATTTCTAACATCTTCTTTAGCCTACCACATATTGCATCCGAATCCACAGCTGAAACGCTACTCCGATACGAACGTGCTCTGATGTCAATTTATTAGGAGGTATCCTAACAAAGTGAGATGGTTTTGTGGTTTTACTTAAGTAAGAATCGATAACCTATTGGCATATCTACAACAAGTTGACGAAGAAAGAAGGTTGGACCATGAAAGATACTCAAAAGAGTGGATTCATATACATAGGTTCTTGAATTTCTAGATGAACATATCTCCAAGTCTTCCAATTTTTCTAATACTTCTTTTAGTATACAAAACATTAAAATAACAACTTTGAAACAAAAAGCATTTGAGTGCAATAGTCCATTGGTCCTCCATGACTTAAGCATGAAATAAAGAACACAAAGAATGGTAAATAACTTTTGAAAAAAATTTGAAGTGCACAATACAAAACAAAGACAAAAATAGAAATTTTACATGTGAAAATGTGGGACAAGGATGAAATTCAGAATCTAAGGTCAAGTGACTCAGAACATGGAGAGTATCATCAGGAGATGAAGCTGCAATCCTATACTTAAGAATGAAATTCTCTTAAGTGACCAATATATGTGTGCATTATGTGGTACTTGTTATTTTCCGTTCTTTACTTAACCATTATTAACTCTGTTATTTTGATTTTTGGTTGTTTGTTATTTCTGTTAGTTGCAGTTAGTAACTTAAAGTAACACTAGTCTGATTTCTTAAAGACTTTTGCATCAATCAGAAGCCAGAAACCAGGTATGGGAAGGCAGAAGAGGGTTTTTCTTCAGAGATTGTAAAGTCAGAAAGATATCTATAGTTTTTGTGCATCATCAACGCTTGATAGGCTTGCTTAAACCACCATTAGATTTGCATGCACTCGTAGAAAGAAAGGTGGAGAAGCACGAAGTAAATGAATGGGAGAATTTTGTCACGAGGATACTGTGGGCATGGCCTTGGGTTGTTATTAAAGGAAGATTGTGTAGGTACTGATGTATGTGTGTCAGGTAGGTGGGAATTAGGCTTATCCTGGGGAGAGAAGGAACCTTTCAAACTGTCTGTCTTCTTTTTTCATCTTTCTATTTCAGTAATATTTCAATACAATGTTGTAGATTCGATATCAATTTTCAAATGTCAGTAATTGAATTTCATGATATTCTCTTCATCTGAAAATTAATTTTCTGTCAGAAAAAGAAAAAGAAGAAAAAAATTCAGGTGTATTAACTCACTCGAGGGCTTGAAATATTGATCTTCTTGTGCTTCAGATCGACTTTAAAGCCCAAATCCTCGGCAACATTTGAGAAATCCTACAGAGTCCAGGCCATCCACAATCAACACGTTACAACACAGTATTAAGACATTTAGCTTTTTTCTATTTCATTATTTACACAAGACATAGAACATTTTAAAAGTAAATCTGCTTACTTCAAAGATTTGCTTAATGTAGGCATTTTCCGCAGGCTTGGAGACATGCAGCCATAATTTGTCATCCCATGAGCCAATACTATTTAAGCAAATAGCATAGTCAATGCTCTCACGGAGACGGTGATCAAAGCTTTGAAGCCACTGGGAAAGCAATACTTTACATTAATGGACAACAAATATAAACAATTATAGAATAAATAAATGATAATCGAAAATGATAAGAAGTAATAATTATGATTGTATGTAAAAAGAAAGGATGAGAACCTTGTGAGTCCCATTGTAGTTGTAAGGCCCGCCAGAAGTGAGCCCAAAAAGTAGATTGTACCTTCCTCTTGTCTTAGGGTTTGAATAAAGAAGAGAAAATAACCTTGCAATTTCAAGAAGTGCAACAATTCCACTTCCGTTGCTATCACTTCCCACGGATAATTCCTACAACCAGAGAGATAATCCACATCATCTAGATAAGATCTAGATAAAATATGGCAGATATTGTTAGCGTGTTAAATAAGTCACATACAGGAGCAGCGCCAAATGTATCATAAGATGCTACAATAGCAATCGTTGGGAGTTGACTAGCATCCCCATCAGATTTTAGTCCAGGCAGCCAACCCTGGCACCAATTAGAAAAATAAAAATAAAACAACGCAAGACAATTAAAAAGAATTAGACACAAAAAATGAGGCAAGAGCCAATATTGATCAATCCTAAAGTATTAGGATGACATATTCATCTTCTAGTCATACCCAACTAAATCTTTTATATCTTAGATTTCAAATATCATTGGTTGACTTAACTTTATATGCTTATAGTGAAGTATATTTTGTTTTTATGTTAAATTTGCATGTCTTATCCAAAAGTATGAATATATCAATATAGCATATTTTGTATTAAAAAAAAGTATCTCCAATGTGTTTTTGTCTTACGGATTGCCATGTTCGTGTCATGTCGTGTCCCGTGCTTCTTAGGTGATTTCCCTTGTCTTCTCATCTTTTTCTTTGTGGTTAGATGCTCTGTTGGGGAAGGAACCAGTGTATATTTTGGGAGGATTGGTGGGCGAGTAAGAAACCCCTTTGCGAGTTGTACCCATGTTTATATCATATTTCAAGTAAGAAGTTGCATTTTGTGGCTCCTATTTGATCATCCCCCTCCTCGTTATCTTAGGGTTTCAAAGGCCAACAACCTGCCTATGCCTTTTCCACACTCTGAAAGGTTACAATCTCTAGGAAGGTATTCTTTTTCGTATGCCAGGTTTTACATGGAAGAGTCAACAACATGGACCGTACTCAGAGACATTCTTCCTTTGCGTTACTCCTGCGATGGTGCAACCTTTGTAGGCAACATCAGAGCCCAACGGACTTGCATTATTGTGGGGTGTCAGTCTGTTTGACTCTAAAGTCTTGGCAGCTGAACTCATTTCGTTTATGCCCTAAAAAGAAGTGGGACGGTTACGCTAGGATTGAGGAGGTGCTCCTAAGTTCACCATTTTGAGAGAATCGCAAAGTATTGTGGCCTTTTCGTTTCTTTTCTTTTCTTTTTTTTTTTTTTTTTTTTGGCTATTTTTTGGGGTGTTTGGCTCGAGATAATCAATAGATTATTTAGAGGGGTGGAGAGGTCATGTGATGAGGTATAGGATGGGACATGGTTTATTGCCTCTTTATGGGCATCGGCCACTGGGCCTTTTTGTAATTATGATATTGGTTTGAGTTTTTCAGATTGGAGCCCATTCTTATGGGTTGTGTTGGCCTTTCTTTGTGCGTGTGTGTGTATGCCCTGGTATATTCCTTCATTTTGCTCAATGAAAGTTTAGTTTCTTACCAAAATACTTATACAAATATATATAACTATAAGATCAACAAGCCAACCAGTTCTTCGGTGTAAAAGCTTTCTAATGTGCTAATATATATGATGACAAGACAATCACTTGGACTCTAACATGTTGCTTAGAAGCATAATGCATAAGTGCATCCTAGCTTGTCTTAGTGAAGCTGTTTGTTGAGATAAATGTATTCAAATAAATAATTATAAGCAATAGCTCTAGTTATTCACATGCTAGGGAACTGGAAAAGGTACCTGAATATTTGTAATCGTGGAAGATACAAGTTTTCTTGGTTCTGCTGCCAAAACAACAAGCTTGTACCTGCAAACATTTAAGAATACAGAGAAGAGTATTAGCAATTATAGACTTATCCTCAAGCTCTCAAGTTTCCTTTATGAGAAAAAAGATTCAAGATAATATGAAATTATTAAATAAAAGCACTTGCAAATGGCACAATCACAGTTTATGTTGCAAGTACCTTTTTAATGAGAATCAGAAACTGAATATTTTTTTTTTTTTTTTTTGAACAATATACAAGAGGCAAGAGGGAGAAACTGAATCATTTGATATCAAAAAAATATAGGTTGATGGACGTCTTTTTTTAGTATTGAGGAAATTTCAATAGCATATCAAAAAGTGTCCAGACATATTAGAAATTTCACAAAAAAAATGACATGAATAATAATCACACTTTTTTTAATAAAAAAACCAAATTTTCATTGAGAGTTGAAAGGATATTCAAGGGCATATAAAGAAATAACCCCATAACAAAAAGAGCCCCAAACCCAGTTACAAAAGCAGCCCTAATCCAAAAGAATTCTCATTGAGAGATGAAACGATGCCTAGATCAAAATTACCAAAAATGAGATCTCAACATTTTCACCAACATTGGTATTTTAATACTCTTACATGAGTATGAACTAAAGAATAAAGGAAGTTAATAGAAAAAACATCGCCAATCTTTTATGCAAAAGGGGGAATTGACAAAGATAATTAAGGGGAAATTTTGGAGGTAGTAGCGAAAATAAAAGATAAAAAAAGATAAAGAGAAACATGATATGATTTAACATTCCTAACTTTTTCTTATTTTAACACCCCATTTAACATTCCAACTTAATGTTGTTTTTTTAAAATGAAAATAACAACTTCTATTAAGAATAAAATGAAAGAATACACGCACAAACAAAAAAATACAAGCCCACAAAAAGGAAGAGACACCCTCTAATAGCAACTTGAATAGACTTCCCCAGCAGGGATTGAATACCTGAGGTCGTTAGGACTAGGATCCTCCTTGGGTCAAAAAAGGAAGGTAGATCAAAAGGCTCCCGAGCCTTAGCAGAAAAGTCAGGACTTAGATACCCCAATACAACACTTTAAGCAACAGTCTTCCCAGTCATTAACTGTCAAAAGCACTCCCCATATAGCAACTCGAATAGACACTCCAGAAAGGACACCTGAGGTCGTAGGACTAGGATCCTCCTCAGGTCAGAAAAGGAAGGTAAATCAAAAGGCTCCCGAGCCTCGACAAAAAAGTCGGGACTCAGATAGACCGATACAACACTTCAGGCAACAATCTTCCCAGTCATCAATTGTCAAAAAGGAAAAGTAAGTTGTACATCTTCTAGATTTGAAGCAAGGTGCCATGCTTGTTTTTGTATCTCAGGTTATGGCGTCTTGCTTCAAATCTAGAAATGCACTCCATTTATTGTATCTCAGGTTAGCCAAGAAATATTTTAGAAGAGGTATTCTTTAAATTGATCCCATGTTCCTGGTCCACCACTGGTATCCATATCCTTTTCACTAATTGCAACCAAATTTTGGCATTATTTGTAAGCATGAAAACAGCACACTGAAGCTTTACCTTTCCCATCACAGTTATTGTTTCAACTTCTCATATCAACACTACAATTGCAGCATAATCGCCCAAGAAGAAAGGTGGAGTCTTTCTGTACAGAGGTACAGAGGCACATGTACATTATGGGTCTGAATTCCCGGTGCAATTCCTTGTTCCCTTGACCTAAGGGTTAAGTGGTTGAGGGAGATCCTGTGGTGCAAGAGGGTCTCAAACCTAAGGGTCCTACACTTGTGGCCGAACATGAGGGTCCCATATCCCTCTTCTAACGTTTATGCCTCCTCTACCCCCTCTGACTCAACATGTCATCTCCTAACATCCATACATAACTACCCCATCTCAAATTCCCAGTCAAAGAAAACATAACCTACGAATGCATTAAATCAAACAAACACTATGCATACAATTCTGTAAACCTTTACTTAAAGAACATACTTGGCAATGACGAAAAATTCGTTAATGGGCCATAGGGACATTCTGGACTTACATTGTAAGTGACTCTACAGAACCTATAATCTTGGGCTCTAATACCAACTAATCTCAAATTCTCTTGCCAATTAATCTAAACCAATTATCTTCTCAAATTTGCCCAATTCTGGCTCAAAAACCAAATTAAAGGGAACATAAAATTCAAAAGTTTGAGATAAATTAAATCCTTCCAAATATTTAATCAATTTAAATCCTCATCAAATTAATGATCTTCTCAATTGTTTTAGATTGGCTCCAAAATCCAAAAATTAAAGGGAATTAAAGCCCAACAATTTGAGATAATTAATTCCAATTTATCTGGAACTCGAGATGTTACAAAGGGGCTCCAACTATAAGGGATCATTCGTATAGAATAGTTACACAAGGTCTTTGAAATCGAAGCCCACAAACAAACATGATAGCAGGCAAGGGACCAAGTCTCCCTAGGATCGGATCCATCCCCCTGAACACACTATTGTTCCACTCACCCCACAAGCCCTATAAAATCACACACTCCCACCGTCCATAAGAAGCAACCCTTCTACCCAAAAGGCAGATTGAGGAGGAACTCCTCGATCATAGCACTAGCATCTCTATGACGAACGTACGACATATCAAACGTCTGAATGAATAAATCCCAAACAGATATCACAAAGTTACAACACCAGAGAATATGGTCCAAATCTTCCTTCACCTTCCGACAAAGAATACAACAGAACGGCCCAACAAGCGAAGGCAACTTCCTTGCAAGCCTATCCAATGTGTTAGCACAATCGTGAAGGACCTGCCAAGTAAAGAACCTTACCTTTCCTAAGAATCTTAATCCTCCGAAGAACCGAAAAAACTGATACACCTACGGGAAAGGGATCAACCAAACACTGAAAGAAAGATTTGCATGAAAATCCTTCCAAAGTAATGGGGCTCCAAACACGAACATTCCTTCTCCTTAATCTAAGGGGCAGTCACCTCCTTCGCCTCCCTATCAAAAAAAAAAAAAAAAAAAAAAACGACGGAACCCAAAAGAAAAAGAACAAGAGCTCCCAAACCATACAAAAAAACCACCAACAAAGTGATTTTTGAGGGACAACAAGTGAAACAGACGAGGGAAAAGAGCAGAGAGAGAGGTCTCTCCCCCATCCAATGATCTTCCCAAAAGTTTGTTGCCCTCTCCTCCCCCCCACACAACGAACCAAAGGAACAAAAGAAGAGAGTGTTAGATACTTAAGAACCTTGGAGAACCACACCCCAAAAGCTAGCTATTGAGGTGGGAGAGTCAAGCCACTTAAGTACCACATTGGTCATCTCATTCTAACCAATGTAGGACAAAGGTAACACATACTACCTTGGATCCTAACCATACCCTATCCCCGAAAAGTCGATGTCCCGGCGGCTACTTCGACGGTACTTCACTCAGTCACACCCGATCTGATGATACCATTATTAGGTACTTAAGCACCTTGGAGAACCACACCCCAAAGCTAGGTATTGAGGTGGGAGAGTCAAGCCAATTGGTCATCTCATTCTAACCAATGTGGGACAAAGGTAGCCCATACTATCTTGGTTCCTAACATTTCCAAAACATCTTTCTGCAAATTCTGGTAAGTGCCCTTAGCTCCCTTACATAGCCACTGAAAAGGATGGAGACTATGTTTACTAGCTATGATCCTGCATCACAACGAGAGTTGGGCTTAGAGGAAAAATGCCACAGGCATTTGTCTAACAAAACTCTATTTCACACCCTAAGATTCCCAATTCCAAGCCCACTCCCCCCAGGAGACTGGTCTCTCAACATCCCAATTAATCAAATGCGATCCCTGGCCTTTAGCTTCTTCAATCCCTTCCTAAAGAAAATCATGCATGAGCCTCTCGATTTTCTTACACACTTCACACAAGGCTCTAAACAGGGAAAAGAAGTAGACAGGAATGCCGCTCAAGATAGATTGCATCAAGATGAGCCTACCAACTTTAGAAAAGAAAACCTTTTTTCCAAGAAGCGTACCTCTTCCGAACTCTATCCACCACCAAATCCCATAAGGAACTCGAGTTAGGGATGCTCCCAAGAGGGAGACCAAGGTAAGAAGAGGGAAGACTGCCAACATCCCCCCCCCCCCCCAATTTCGGCCCAACGATTGAGTTTCTCCTCACCACAGTTAATTCCCATAACACAGCACTTCCCTCTATTAATTCTCAACCCATACATCTCTTCAAAGAAGGCAAGAACATTATTCAAAATCAAGAATGACAGCTCCTTACCAGAACAAAGAAAGAGGGTGTCATTCCAGAATTGAAGATGGGAAAGGACAACCCAATCCTCACCAACCTCAAACGACTCATAGATGGTGCCCTCAACACACTTGCAAACGATTTTGCCCTCAACACACTTGCACACGATTTTGCTCTCAACACATTCTAACTTAATGTTGTTGTCTGTTGCAATAGAAGGTAAGCTTGCAACAAAAAAAAATAAATAATAAATAACAATAATAATAATAACCCTTAAATAATCATATCAAAATCAGAATTAAAATATAAAACATAGTAGAAAATTATATAAATTATACAAATATATTCATATCCCAAAAGTAACCATTCTTTCCTTTCTCTATTGTGATTTCCGTTAAACACATAAAATCCACTACAGCGCCCAAAATTTCATAATAGATTCAACTAACCCGCCAGTAGTTGCAGTTGCAAGCTGACCGGTGGCGTCATTGTTCTTGACATCAGCTAAAACAGCATTAATATCTTCACCTTCTGAAGTAAAATATACAGGATACTGGAACGACATAGAAACTCTCAGAAACGCAAACACATTATAGAAACTGAAAATATAAATTGAAGTAAAGGAATACAAGAAGGTAAGGTGGTCATAACTCACAAAATGAGAGTAGATAACGTTCATTTATTTAATGTAGAAAGAATATAAAGTTTAGATGAATATAAATGGAAGCTAAATGCTTAAAAGCTTCAACCATGTATAGAAGGAACAGAATATAAAACAGAATTCAGAATAAACATAGAAAGAATGAACATAGAAAATTCAGAAAATGAGAACTCAATAATTGTTAATTATTAAAATGTCTGGTGAAATGATGAAGAATCACCAGAAGTTATTTTCATTTCACTCACAGGTATAGTAGAATGTATGAGCAACCGTTCAAGTTCAACCAATAAATCCTTGATCATCCCCACTCCATTATGTGGACATTTAATGTCATCATTTTTCGGGCCATCCGAGCCAAGAAACCTGGGAAGCAAAATCAACAGACCTCCCAGACGCTTTTTCTGAGATATACATTCTGCACAAGACCAAAAGATAGCCCGGTTACCAACAGGTGAAAGACGAGCGGGGGTAGTAAACCCTAAATTCTTATAAAATATACATAAAGTCCACATAATTTCTCACTGAGAAAAACAGGCATGATTTCTGATATGTAAAAAGTTAAGAAGTAAGAACAAAGCCTACAATCATATTCTTCTTCCTTCAAATAGAAGAGAAATTAGATTAACAAAGTTCTGCAAGTCTACAAACACAATACCGATTGGTAATAGAAAGAAGATTAAAACCTCCCAAATTTTGAATATTTGAATACAAATACACAAAGTAAGAAACTATCCAAAACTGTATCTATTAAAGTAATTCAAGGCGCAGACAGTTGAATACAGTTCACAAGTGGTTTACTAAAATCTCCACATATTAACGACGAGGATCCAGCAGCTAAGAAAGTGAGAATGGTACCTTGGAGAAAGGTGATATTGAGTTCAGAAAGAGGAATGATGAGAACGGAGCGAGAGAGATCAGCAGCAGAGGGAAAATGAAGAGAGGAAGCATGGTGATTGAGTGTGGCGGCGCGGGATCCAAAGGGAACACCAGAGATATCGTAGTGAATGAGACGGTAAACATCGACGACTGTGGCGGCGTCACAGAGCTCGACACAGGCAACTAGAATGAAGACAAGGGCGACGACGGGGTAGAAGGATTCGAGAACTTGTGGCTCGCGGGGTTTACGAGGAGCCATGGATGCAAGATCTGGAGGTGAGACTGGAGAGGAAAGGGCGTTGGCAGATATGAGAAGTAGAAGGATGAGATTTGGAAGGGAATTGATTAGAATAAAATGGATGATGCGCACATGTAGATTGAATCAGCTCGCGGCTCTTGCTGGTGTTCTCGCCGTTGAGGAGAGATGCCCACCGCCTGCATACACCTCACTTGTTAAATGTTCTGATGAATGTTCTGACTCTTAGAGTAAGTGCCCCTTCGGAAGTGTTTTTTTTCTTCTTTTCTTTTAATAAAACACAAATATTACTAGAGATATTTGAGTTTCTGTTTGAACAACTATTTTAAATCATATTGAAAATATTTACCAATATAACCAAATTTCACCGAATATAAACTCCAATAAATTACACATATAAAATGTAAAATTTTATTATATTTATAAATATTTTGGTTCATTGTCTTATTTCTAAAACTTGTTTCTAAAAGAAATATTTTGTTTCAAACTTTTTTAAAAAAAAAAATTTTTTTGATAAATTGCAAAAATCAATGATGAAGTAGAGAAATTGCTGCATTATATCATCAAACTTTCGTTTGTTAAAATTGAATCCTCAAAACTTATATAAGTATTAAAACTGGACCCTCAAATTTGTGTAGTTGTAGAAATTGAATCGCAAAATATCTAATAATAAAAAATTGAACCATTAAACTTGGGAAAATTATCTTAAATGACAAAACTGCTGAAAATATTTACAACTAATAGTAAAATACACCGTCTATCTGCGATAGTGAAAGTTTGCTATATTTGTAAATATTTTTTGTTCCTTTTGCTATATTTGAAAAGAGCTCTATATTAAATTAGAGAGTAATTATTTTAAATGGCAAAACTATTGAAAATATTTAAAAATAATAGCAAAATATCGATTGCGATAGATCGCAATAGACTACTATTTCTATCTATCATAACAGAGATAGACACAGATAATAGTCTATTACAAATAGATATAGTAAAATTTTGCTATATTTGTAGATATATTTTTTCATTTTTCTATGTTTGAAAACAACCCTATATGATAAATTTAATTTATGACTACATTATTTATTCTCTTACATTTAATTAAGTATTTATTTAATTTTGTTTTCTATCATATAAAATTAGTAAATCAAACACATACTTCCAAACATTAATGATCATATCTATCTAAATATTGAGTTAAATTATTTCAGACATTTAATATCTATACCCATGAAACATATCTGCGATTAACTCTAAGGGGTTTAAGTCCCTTATAACATATTTTCAGATATTGTGCTCATATAACTAGAATAAATATCTTAAAAAAAGGAATAAAGATCTTTTAAAAAATTAAGAATAGGAATGGTTTTAAATGACAAAAGTGTTGAAATATTTGCAAATATGCAAAATTTTACATTCTATATGTGATAGATCGCGATGGACTCAGGTAGACATATATCACTTTAGCGATAAACACTGATAGATGTCTATCTAGGTCTATCACGGTCTATCCCAGATAGAATGTAAAATTTTGCTATATTTGTAATTATTTTCAACAATTTTGCGATATTTGAAAACATCCCTTAAACTTATGTAATTGCTAAAATTAGACCCCGTACTTGCAAATTTGCAAAAATTTCATCGGTAAATTTAATTTTAAAAATTAAACATTTAATTAGGAGCTTTTCGAGCCTTACCAACTAGTTAACCTTCGATCTCACCACCATCTTCTTCATCGCCCTAATCATCTTCCTCGCTCTCCTCCTCTCCCTCCCTTCATCTTCCACTCCATCTCAAGTCTCGCACCTCCCACCATCTGTAGCGCTTCAACTTTCTTTGGACCATATGATTCCTCCAACTCCACGCTCTCATATACTTTGGACTCTTTGAGCCATGTTTTTTGGTTACTCTCATCTTTTTCATCAATGCCTCCACCGAGGATAAAATCCATCATGACTATGGGCCTATTTCCTTCTGTCTCTTGAGTTACATTCCCTTCGCCAAATTTGAGATCGAAAGATGAAATTTCTGCAACTTCCCAAGTTTGGGTCCAATTTTAGCATTTGTATAAATTTAAGAGACCAATTTTTATCATTAAATGTTTGGGGGTCCAATTTTCACAACTTCATAAGTTTGGAGCCCAATTTTAACACTTATATAAGTTAAAGAGCTCAATTTTAATAAACAAAAGGTGGCGTTGCTTGCTTGCGAAAGCTTCTATTTTCCATTTTAAAATTTGAATTTGATAATATTTTTGGATAATAATTCAATTTCAAATATTTGTTATAATAAAAAAAATAATTTAAATAAAATGTCTCACCATTTATAACAGAAAAAAAATTAATTTAAAACATAGTACCATATTATATGATATCCCAAGGTCATTGATAATGAGATTGTTGTCACCAATGAGCTCTTTGTGTGCAGGCATAATGAGAAGGGTTTGGTTCTTCGAACACCTCTTTAAGGTACAAGTGTTGTTTGGATCTCTCTACGTTCACATCTTTGAACATGTGGCATGCTTTGTTGAAGCATCGTCCTTGTAAATATAATGTGGCGGTGGAATTCGTGTGAAGATTTGAAGATGTCGCCAACTAAAAAGCAAGTATAATGACCATCAAGTTGAAGGATATGCAGCATCCTATGTCAAAGTAATAGGAGCATGTTTTAGATTTCATGATCGACCTCGTTAGGTGTAGGAATGTCCCAATCCACCTAACAATATTCACTACGTTTGGGCTTAGAAGGTGGTGCAAAAGGTGTTTTGTACATTTGATGAATTAGACTCATACTCATAGTACTAATATCATGTGATTTATCAATATATCCAACATTATTAAAAGTAAAATCATTTTATTTTGATGCATCCGAGATATGATAACTTCACGACATTATTGGAAATAAGTTCATTTAAACATACAAATATAGCGTAGAAAACTAGATTGAAAATCACATCATATAATAAAAAACTCCTCCCTCATAAGTGATGTAATGAAATAGCATATTGATATCAAAACATGTACCCTCCATCCAAATCTCCATCAACATTCACTAAGTTCTTCATTGGATGTCTGACAAATGTTGACACTTTAGCGAGGGACTAACAAGTTCAGTAAGTAAACACAATAAATAGGGGTAGGGGCTTTGTTTGGGAGAGCAATTCCCCTTCCCTTCCTTCGGAGAGTTACAAGTTGTTGCTGAAGGACTTTCTTTTGCTGATGATGTGGTTTCTATTGCTTTTGCAGAACTGAGATCCCTCCAATAGCTACTGTTGCTACTGCTGTTCTTTTAGTTCCTTTAGCTGGAGAGGAACTTCTACCACTTTTAACGAAATCCCTACATGTGGTTTCTGTTACTTTTGTTGGATGTCTGACAAAGCATGTGTTGGGTTCTATGTTATAAACCTTACTTTCATTTGTAACTGCTAAATATACGTATGTAGTATCGCTGTGAACTTATTTACTTGTTCTCCCTCTTGTAGATCAAAGGAAAAAGTGGAGGAAGTCGGAAGTAATTTTTGATAAGTTGAATATTTAAGTCATTAAGAGGAAACTGAGTTAGAATTTACTTTGAATATTAATTGGGACGTAAAAACGGATTTTCTTTTTGTTTTTCTTATTTTTTTTCTCCTAAATTAAAAAGTAAAAAGAAAAAAAAAAGAAAGAAAAAGAGAGAAAAAGAAAAGAAAAGAAAAAGGAAAAATAATAAATAAATAAATAAATAAAAAAGAAAAAAAAGAAAGGAAGAAGATAGTGGAGAGTAAGTCGGCAGGAACTTTTTGGTGCATAAGCTGAAATTGTTGATCTTATCCCCATTTCTTAAACTTCAACCAACTCCATCTTGCAGCTGAGTGTCGAGGAGAGGAAGAAGAAGGAGTATAGGGCAAATTCGAGTAGAGTTCTGGTCAGTTTCGTGGTGTACTTGAAGCTAAAACAGAAGGTTTGGTTGTTGTTGCACAGTTTGAGCAAAGTTTGGTGTTTGGTGAATAGCGAGCTGAAGAGACCGAGTTTGAAGCTAAAAATTTGAGGTTAGTAAGTTAACTGAATTTTTAACAAATCTTGTAAAGGATAGTTGAGCTAAATATGAAGAGAAACATGTTAAATTTTAGGTGGAAGCGACTGATACGGATTTCCTAAGTGATCTGGAACAGGGCGAAGTAAATTGGGAATATTTGTCAAATGAAGAGAAGTTAAGCTCTGAAATTTTGAGGTAAGCTGAAAAACGTATTTCTTTACAAGTTTGCAAAAGAGAAGAAGTTCTAATTCGGGCCGGAAATATGACTTTTAACATTTAGTAATGCAAAGATAGCAGGAGAGGGAGCAAATCTCGCTGGAAAATTAGACGACACTGGGAACGTGGAGAAGCGAGAGCGAGACAAGTCTCACAAGTGGATTTTGTCTCAAAAATCTCGCTGGTCTCGCGGCTCTCACTGGTCTCGCTCGTCCAAAGTCTCGCTGGTACAGTTGGTTTTTGCTTTATTTCGCTGGTTTAGTCTCGTTAATGGTTGAATCTCGTTCATTAATGAACTTTTAAATGAAATATAGCCTTGGTTGAGCATTTCTTCATGGAGTATAGTCTCGGTGATGGTTTTCTTTATGTGGTAGGGTCTCGGTGGTGAATAATATGAATGTCTAAGACTTATTTCCTATGTAAAAAGAAATTTTAAGGAAATCTAACAAAGGGAAACGTATTATTTTAGGCTGAGAGGAGCTAGAAAAGGCGTATAACCCACTAAAGGCTCGGGACAAGTAGTGAGTGACAATTTTATTTAAAATGAGTCTACTTTAAACAAAATTTTTATGTTGTATGATTATGTTTGGAAACATGTTTATATGTTTATGCTTTCTACGGGTTTTAATGTGCTATGAGGATTATTTGCTTGAAAGGAAGTGTGTGTTTCCAGGTGCATGCATATTGTGTGTCTTACATTGGAAATCATTTGAAGCATGCTAGTTGTTAAACGAGTTTTACTAAAGGCATGCTATCTATTAACCTATGATTTTATGGAAATAATTGATGATTGTTAATGAGTTTGTGAGAATGTGAAATGTTATAAACTCGTAAATCTTTATTATGCTATTTTCAAAGCATGTTGTTTTTTAATAATGTTTTTGAAAAGGCTCCTAATGCTGAAGGACATGGAGAAGGCATGTGGGTAACCGGGATATAGAAATGGTTCCCAATACTGAAGGACTTGGAGAAGGTATGTGGGTAACCTGAGTATAAAGATAGGCCCCAATGCTGAAGGACTCGGAGAAGGCATGTGGGTGGCCTAAATCTAGTTTATGGGACCCGGTACTGAAGGACTTGGGAAGGTATTCGGGTAACCCAGGATATGATATCTATGTACACATACAGGTATGATAGACGCTGTTGTATTAAGACTACTCCACACAGCTAAGGATGTTTGACATTGGGTGTGTCGAGATTTCTCCACCCCAAGTAAGGATGTTTTCGACGTTAAGTAGCGTTGAGTTCTGCTCCACCTCAACTAAGAAAAATGTGATTGGAATGTGTTATACTTACATGGTTTTCCTTTAAAAATGATACGTATGTGATTTGATAATGTTACCTGAGTATGATTTGTTTAGATATGGAAACGATTTATTACTGCTTATTTATTTTCATAATTTGATTACAGTTTTGATTTAATTATGAATCAAGGAAGGTTTTTACAAAACAAGTCACTCACTGAGCAACCTAACTCATGCTTTCCTTGTTTTTCAATTTTTTAGGTAGCGAGGAGTCCGGGGTGCTTAGCCTACACAGCAACTCGTTTAGGCCCACCATCAATGTTTGAAATTTTGAGAATTGTGAATATTTGATCTTAAACCTGTGTTGTACATATAGAGGGTTAAGGACAGAAGTTAGTGAATTTGTGTAAATTAAAGGTTGAATGTAAATCAATGTTTGTATAATAGCTGAACCCTGGTTATAGTTGGATGTTTAATTATTGTGTATATCTGCTTATTAGGTCTTAGTCAAGGTATAAGGCTAGCAGTGGATGCTGTAAGAGGGTTAGTGTCTGCTGTCCTCACACTTTCTCCTAGGTTAAGAGGGTACCTGGGAGGGGGTGTGACATATGTCCTAAAACTCGTGGTTTGTAAACTTTAAACATATTCTCAATAAAGTTGTTATCGAGGTTTATTCAGTAAAGACGCTATTAAATAAGTGAATTACATTTATTAAATCCAATAAACTAAGAAACCCTAGCTATAGTTTGAATACTTAGACTTCACGTGTAGACATAAAAGTGGATCAAGTTTAGGTAATAGCCAAAACGGTCTATAGTATAAGAATAAGGCTGGGTACCTTATCTTGGGGACACTATAGATGCAGCTCATTTTATATTTGATACAAACGAGTGATTCTATATCATTCATGCAGAGAAATAAGAGTGAGGACATCCTATGCAATGAGTTTGCATAAGACCGGACCATGAAATAATCACTTTTACTTTATAAACGTCGTTTACTGTTAAAACTGATTATTTCAACATGATGACCTAGGTAACTCGATCTTATTTCTGAGTTAACTATGAACTTCTATTCATTTGGGATTATCCTTTAATCTACATGAGTGAGAGTGGCCTAAGTTTGTCAACTCAATAAGTCTTCCATTTTAGGGATAAGACCAGGTAGATATCTAAAGACATAGTCTTGTGAGATGGAATTCACTTCTACCTAATTCTAGGTTAGTAGAGAAGTTGTTCCTTTAAGTGCTGACTCTAGGTCTTAAACAAGGGGCCCTACCCTTTCATTGGCCCAAGAGGGACTCGGTTTGATGGTTAGACCACAAGCCAATTGTTCATTAGAGTATCATTGGGACTTAAGGAATGAGATGTAATTACAGGGGTAAAACGGTAATTTTGACCCAACTATAATTACGAACAACTGGTGAAGGATTGACTTATTAATCATGGTTATATCAAGTGGACATAATTATATCTATAGTGAGGAGAGTGCAGCTACTGGGTTATAGTAAAGTATCCCCGTAGTTAACGAATGTTAATTAACTAGGTTAAAAAGGTTAGCTAGTTAATTTTGGATCGTTGGAGCTCATGATCTGTAGGTCCATTAGATCCCCTTGTTAGTTCATGGACTAAATCTTAGAACAGTGCGGCGAAAGAATTTGAAAACATTTAAATTAGTTAAAGGAGTAACATTTACGATTTTGTTCGTTTTAATTATGAATTAAACGAAATTGGAGAGTTGGAAATATTTAAATGTGATTTAAATATTAATTAGGTTGGAAATTGATGGGATAAGTGGAGAATTTATTGATTTAATATTTAATATTAATTGAATATAATTACTTATTTAATTAATTATTATTTAATTAATTTATATTAAATTAATATTTTAAAAATAATTATTAGAAATGATTTTTTTAAAAAAATAGAAATTGGAAATTCAATTTTGATTTTTTAGAAAATCAATTTTTTAAGCTGGATTTTTTCACTTATGCTTGGAAGTAGGTATGTTATTCTTAAACAACTTTGACCCAACTTCTAAACACCTCCTAATTGAGTTTGTTAATCACCATTTTTGTGTCAATATGCATGTAAAATTGTTTTGCATGTATTCTTCTATTTATAGAAGAAAGAATTATTGAAGATGATTGATCATCTTGGTTGAATTTTGCTGGAAAATCTCACAAACTCAAAACTCTCCAAAACCCTCTTTTTTTCTTATTCTTGCTCCAAATTCAACACAAATTGGATCCCACAATCCGTTCTAAGGTCAGAGAATAACAAGGAAGATACTTGTGGTGGTCCCGAAGTATTCGCGATCAAAATCTTGGAGAAAATCAACTCATTTTGAGCTACAACAAGTAAGTAATAATCCTATGTTTTTCGATTTTGGAAACAAGCATGTTTAATCCTAAAAATTGATGTAGTTAGAGTACTTTAGATCCTAATTTCTTCCGTATTTATATTCCTAACTCCTGCAGCATGTACCCTTGATAATAACTTGGTCGGATGCCTGTCTCCTTATTGTAATAGTGGTCTCGGAGTTTAGCATCTTCGTTCTTGGAATGATGTTATTGTCATGTAGCTCTTGTGGTTATTCTATATATTCATTCCAACTTCTTGTGAGTTGTCTAGATAGGGACATATATTTTGTAGGATTGCATCATTGGAAGGTATGTCCCATAGGATTGCATCATTGGAAGGTATGTCCCTCTAGTTCTTTGTCTTCGTGTTGCCATTCTATCCTTCATGTCTAGGATAGTTTGCGAGTCTTGGTCCATTTTTCTATTAGAGATAATCATTGTTGTTTTGTTGGAGGGGAACATTATTATCCTATAGTAAATTATATGTTTGATTTTATGTCCTAAGACTTCTAGTTTTGTGATAAACAATTTACTGATATTTATTAAAATAAGTTGTTATTTTATTTTACATAACGTAATCTAGAACGGTAAAAATTCAATGTTATTATTTGCAATCTTGAATAGGATATGGTAGACATGCAAGTACCCACAATTAACGAATATTGATTACTTTGGTTCATGAGTTTAGCTAATAAATCTCATATCGTTGGAGCTTCTGATCTATAAGTCCATTAGGTCCCACCGATAGCTCGTAAAAGGGTATTGAGGTAATTATAGTAATTTGAAATGTTCAAATTTACTAAGGGAAACAATATAATGTACGTAGATACATTATAATAAAGTTTAATTTTTAATTAATTAAACTTTGTAATATAAATTTATTTTGAACTTAATTCAAAATTCAATTTATGGGAGAATTAAATATTTGAAGGAGTTTAAATATTCTTTTTAATATGAATTGAATTCATATTAAAACTATAGGTTAAAGCTAATGTACATTAGATGCACATTAAAACTATAGGTTATTTGAAAAATATTCATTTAAATATGATTTAAATAAATTAATCAGTTAAATTGGATTTGATTGATTATTAGTTTAATTAATTAAATATTCGTTATTTAAATTAATTAAATAGATTTAATTTTAATTTATTTTAAAATTAAATTAATTAAAAAACAATAATAACTAATACTTCAGTTATTATACGTGGGACGAGTCCACAATTGTTTTTTCTCTCCATAATCCACACCTAACGATGAGGAGGGAGTTAATTTTGGCTTCCTTCTCTCCTTTTTGCGTGAGTCTCACTCATGCTTTCCCAATTACTCTCGGTAGAATTTCCCAAATACAAAATAAGGATCCCACCATCTTGCCCCATCTATTCCCTAAAGAGATTACTAGTGAATCTAAGTGGTGGTGTCCCTGTGCAATTTGCACAGATCGTAGAGGGAAGAAATATTTTCCCAAAATAGTTTGTGAAAATCCACCTGAGTCATAACGAAGGTATGATTCTTTCTTCTCTATAATTTTATTATAGATTTAGAATCTTTAATTTTTCACAACATGTTTAGCCTATGTATGCAGCAGAAAGTCTATGCAACATTCTTATTATTTGCAAAATGTATTATTTTTTTTTTAATCTAAGTTAAAATACTGTGTTTGGTTATCTGAAAATCTTCTGCAGCAAATAAATTTCAACCCTATAGTTAAAATCACTGGACTTCGGCCATCTCTAAGCAACAGGCATCCAAGTAGACAACCAAAGATAGAGAGCTCAAGAGAGTAATCTTTTCGCCCACCAACCATCCTACCACCACACGTGCTAAAGCACACATCCATCGCCGTCAGGAGCAAGACATTGTTACCGCCGGCTTGACACCCTGCTTTCTTACTTTTCTGCTTTCCTTAGTTGTTTACACTTTTGCTTCAAGACATTAAATATTTCTGTAAGAACTTTATCATATTCATTACTTTCATTCATCCATCATGAGTTCTATTTCTCTTAATTTTTCCATATTTATTAAACCTCATGAGTAACTAAATCCATTGAGGGATGGGGTTAAGTTGTCATCTTTCTAGCAAATAAAACTTATAACTTAATCTATTTTGCTTAATGTACTTTTTTTAAAAAAAGAAGTTTTGCTTAATGTATTTGAACATATTGCTTATTTCTATTTAGCTAATCGAAATAAGTAGCTATAATAAACTACTTGAGAAAGTAAGTGATTGTGCATCTCATTGAGCAAAGTAAGAAGCATTTCTAGAAATAAAAATGACCTTAAGTTCAACCAATCTTTAAGCATGCGTTATAGAAATGTGATTTATGTTGCATGTCTACTGAGAGGTGAGACCCAATTATGATTGAGAACATGTAATAAAATCTAAGTGGCGTTCAAAGGGTAGTTGACAACAACCTTAGCCTTGTTTTTCCATTCATATATTACTTTTGCTATTAACTGTTGTGCACCCCATCAACACTCACTTCCACCACTTCCAGTTTGCTTTATAGCTTGAATTTGTATAATGATTTTTAATTTCTTATAAACACGAGACTAGTCATATTTACTAAAGAATTAATCTAAACCAAAATTCCTATGTTCGACCTCAGACATCGAGAATCCTTTTTTTTAGTTTATACTTGAGCTAAAGATAGGAAAACTTGTTTTGAAGTATCATTTATGCATCACACTGATAACACCTAAAATGTGTTATCTTCCTCAGCTTATCTCGGGATCGTTGTACTATTTAATGTGTTAAAAATGTTATTTTGTAGGCATCGACTCCTAAAAGGTATAAGCGAGTGTTAGGAAGAAAATGAAGCTAAAACAGACCAATTTGGAGTCCTAACAAAACAATTAGGTCAAATGAAAGCGAAAAAGACCAAAATGCCCCTAAAGGACCTCGTTGCAACGCTAAAACCAACAAGTAGCTGATTTTGACAGCACTGCGACTCTATCACGTGGATACAAAAACTGCACTTCGGCAATTAGGTCATATCGTTTGATCTGGGTTACCGTTTAGGGCAAATGACCACTCGTTTTCTTTATTTTTTTGCGTCCTCTATCCATCTACAACATTATATTTTAGAGTTCTTTCCATCTTCTTTCTGTAACTAAGTTAAATGGTGATGAGTTCTGGCGATATTGCCTCGATGGATTGCTAAAATTTGTTTTCTAGCTTAAGAGTATGGGAAAACTCATTTGTATTGACTATGAGGCTTTATTTTTCATCAAAATTATTTATATTTCTTATTCTTTGGGTTTCTTTCTAATTTAATAGTTTAACATTCGTATTATCTTGGATTGTTTGACAAACTCTTCTTGATTGTATGATTGGATGCTTTTGATTAGTGTATAATACGTGACATATAATTATATGTTAATCTTTAAGAAGCAAGAGGTTAGATTATCTTGCGAAATTATGAATCGATGGCAATTGACATTGTGTAGTCAACCTAGAAAAAACCACGTGAGATTTCTAATTAGGCGTTTCCTATTGGAAATTTACCCTAGCATAATCCCTAGAGTGTAATGCGGTTAGTTCAATTTTTTAGGCTAATTAGATAATTAGGACTGCTGGTTAGCATTTCTGATCAATTGGGCTAAGCATACACAAGAAGTTAAAATCAATACTTTTGAGAGTTCCTATCATCAATCGAACAAATGGGTGGATCCTATCTCCTAGGTTGGGCCTCTTATTTTATTTACTTGCACATTTACCTTCTACAATTTACAATTTTGCATTTTATTTTTCTCACATTTATTCTTCAATTCCACACAAAACTCCCTGCTATTGCTATAGCTGAAGACTTAACTTGTTCGAAACTAATCTTTGTACGTCCCTATAGATCGACCCAGTTTTGCCGCTAATACTACGCTTTAGTAATAAGAGTTATAAAGATCAATAGTTAAAAATATTATTTGATTAGGTCTTTTGGGAGTGACGCAAAAAATGCTTACTCCAAATTGGCTCTATTGCCAGGGAAGCGTGAAGACTAACATGAGCAAAATGAAAAACTAGAAGAAAAGATTAAGCAACATACCTTAGGTGTCACACCCCCTCCCGAGCTTTCCTCTTAACCCAAAAAGAGGCGTGACGACAGCAAACATCGATCCTTTACAATATCTACTGTCTACTTAACTTTCCTCAAATCCTTACCAAGCACTTAATAATATAATTATAATTTACATCTAGACCATAAATAAATCCAAATGAAACTTTATAATAAAAGCATTAGAGTATTTATATAACTTCCACTCCTTAGACCCAATATGTACAATGTTAGGTCTAAGTACAAATATTTACAATCCTTTAAACTAAGAAGTAGATCTAGACGAGTTTGATGAGTAGGCTAAGCACCCTAGTTCTGCGCGCTACCTGGAAAGTTGAAAACATTTGAAAACATGAGCTAGGTTGCCTAATGAGTGACAAATTTATAAAACTATGCTTGGCTTAAAAGCTTAATGAAATCATGCTCGTAATTCAAATAGTAAGGCATTGAAAACTTATAAACATTTGTGTATGCTTGAAAGATTTTTCTTAGTTGAGGCTGAGTATACTCAATGCTATTAAATGTCGAAATACAACCTTAGTTAGGGTGGAGTAATCTCAACACACCCAAAGTTGAAAACAACCTTAGTTTGGATGAAATAATCTCATCATACCCAATGTCGAATAACTTTAGCTGTGTGGAGTGATCTCAACACAATAGTGTCGAATTTGCCTCTATGTGCACATAGGAATTATAACCCCCGCTGCCCGTGTACCTTCCCTAGTCCTTCATTACGGGGTTCGAATATTAAGGTTACTCATATGCCTTCTTTATGTCCTTCAACATTGAGGACCATCTATTGTATCCAGGCTACCCATATGCCTTTTCTATGTCTTTCGGCATTGAGGACTATCTTTTGAAAATAAAGCATGCTAAATCATTTATAAACATGGGTTAAAAGATTTCTCAAAATTTCAGAGTACTTCTCAAACCACATGCTTTTCACAAAGCTTGACATCAGAAAACATCATGCTCAAAATCATGTAAAAGCATGTTCAAAATCATATAAAGAAACACATGCTTTACAAAATTCAATTTATGCCAGAAATCTCATATTCTGCGATTAAACCGAGCATTATAAAAATATTGAGAGAATAAATCATTTTAAACAATTTGAGTCACTCACAACTTGTTCTGGGTTCTTAATGGGTTATATGCTTCCCTAGCTCTTCCAGGCCTGGAATAAATTAATTCTTTTTGCTAATATCCTTAAAATTCCCTTCATGGCATATTTTAAGTTAATTTAGTTGAGAAAGGCTCACCGACAAGCAAAATTTAGTCAAAATGTCCAAAAGTTGAAAATTGCCCCTAAGTGTGTCTAACATCCCTGCAGCACGCACACCTAGCCAATCTAACCTTAAATGGGTGGCAACTCTCACACAGAATAGTAAACACCGACCTTCTTACGGCATCCACTACCAACCTTAAGACTTAACTATCACCTGATACACAGTTATGCACAATAATTGAGCAACTTATTTAAACCAGGGTTAAGTTATCATGCAAACATGTTCTCCACTCAAAATATACATTTACATCAGTTTCTCAACAACACCCTTAACCCTCAATATGTACAACTCATAGTTAAGTTCAAGTGTTTACAATTCGCAAGATACTAAACACTGGTGATGGGCCCAGACGAGTTTCTGTGTAGGTTAAACACCTCGGACTCGTTCTCTACCTGGAAAACAGAAAAACAAGGAAAACATGAGCTAGGTTGCCCAGTGAGTGACTAGTTTTGTAAAAACTACCTTTAACTCGAAAACTAATTATAGTATAAACATTTTAAACAATACATATAAAACATCAATTCAAAGTTATACACAATACAAAACATGCTTAAATAACATTATCAAATTGAATATGTTCATTCTAGGAAAAGATACTCAGAAGTTCCGTTAATCTCAATGCATTTCCCTTAGTTAAGGCGAAGCAGAGCTCAACGCTACTTAACGTCGAGAACATCCTTAGTTGGGGCAGAGTAATCTCGACTCACCCAACGTCTACCATCTTTTCATATGTACATAAATATCATATTCTGGGCTACCCAAGTACCTTCTCCGAGTCCTTTAGTACTGGGCCCCATATACAAGATTTTGGCCACCCACATGCCTTCTCCAAGTCCTTCAGCATTGAGGCCACCTCCATACTCAGGTTACCCATATGCCTTCTCCGAGTTCTTCAACATTGGGAATCATTTTCATATCCGGACTACCCACATGCCTTCTCCATGTCCTTCAGCAATGGGAGTCATTTTCATATCTCGACTATCCACATGCCTTCTCTGTGGCCTTCAGCATTGGGAGTCTTTTCATAAACAAGCTTCAATGCTTTCCATTAAATCATAAATTAATAACAACATGCTTTTCATATACTCATTAAACAAACAACATGCTTCAAATGATTTTCATTATAAAACACATAAGCAGCACATTAAAACTCGTAAAAGCATAATCATATAATCACGTTCCAGACATAATCTTTCAACAATGAAACTTGGTTTAAGGTAAACACGTTTTAAATGCAAATGCCACTCACAACTTGTCTTGGCCTTTGTGGGTTATACACCTTTCCTAGCTCTTCACGGCCTGTAAGAATACATTTCTCATGTTAGACTTCCCTAAAATTCTCTTTTACATAACCGACAAGCTTACACATTTACACTTATTCAATGGTTCACCTCCATCAAAATAATCATTAATAAGCGAGATTTCACACACCATCGAGACTACTAGTGAGACTAAGTTACAGATAAAACTGTACTAGTGATACCATGACTAGCGAGACCGCGAGACTAGCGATACCCAGTGAGAATTGTGAGACACAAAGCCTCTAGCTATATCAACGACACCCGTCTTGCTGTTCACGCTTAAATTCTCAGTGTCGCTACTTTTCCAGCGATACCTGTCTCCCACAACTTCTGTCTTATCTTCTATTCTCACTTCTATCTGTGAAAAGTCGTATATCCAGCTCAAATTAGAACTTCTTTCCTTTTTCAAACTTGTAAAGAATTATGTTTACTAGCTTACCTCAAGATTTCAAAGCTTAACTCCTCTTTGTTTGACAGATATCCTCAAATTACTTCGCACTATTCCAAATCAATCGAAAAATTTGTATCAGTTACTTCCACCTAATATTTAACATGTTTCTCTTCAAATTCAGCTCAACCATCCTTTATAAAGTTGTTAAGAATTGAGTTAGCTTACTGACCTCAAATTTTCAGCCCTAAACTCGATCTCCACAGCTCGCTATCCTCCAAATACCAAACCTTGTTCAATTGCATGACAACAACCAAACCTTCTATTCCAGCTTCAATTACACCACGAAACCGGTCAGAATTCTTCTCAAATTTGCTCTAAACTCCTTCTTCTACCTCTCTTCATCACTCAGCTGAGAAATGGAATCGGTTGAAGCTTTTAAAAATGTAGAAAATAATAGGAAACTCAGCTTTACACACTTAAATGAACTGTCGACTTACTTCCACTTTCACTTTTATTTTATTTAATTTAATTTTCTAATAAACAAAGTAACTCCTTCATCATATGAATGCAACCTTCTTTGGCCTACTTGGGATGTTGGCTTGAACGCATAGCAAACTTGGATGCTAGCTTGGAGGCATAGCACAATGCGTCTGTCCCTATCTCTTGAACGCATGCTTCTCCAACGCAACCTCTTACTATCATCAACCAACACATGGTCACCTGCCCAGCAACCTCAACAAAAGCATAGCACCAAACCACCCATGCTCAACCTCATTGACGCATGCCTCAACAAGCCAACGCATCAACCCTCATGCTTAGGCTTGGTTACCCAAGGTCTTCACTTATTTTCCAACCATCACTCATGCTCACTCTCTCATGGACGCATACCTTAACCCAGCGAACGCATAGCCTGCTCAAACCAAGGCTCCTGGCCATCTCTCCTCAATCACCCACCTACTTTGCTTGCCATCTTCCAAAGATAAGAGTAGAGCTTTACACCTTGATTGTTTATAAATTGGAATTTTTAGCATTAGGTCAAGACATCATCCATCAGTTGGCCTCCATCCGATTACACAAATATTTCTCCTCTCTTTTATCTGTATTTCCCCCACCTTATGATTTATCTTAGCCTCCTAAACTTATACACATTGAAAATCTCGATGTTTAGTGGCTAATAGGTTTTTTCTATCTTAGGTTAAGGAAGAAACCCATTGTAGTATGTTGTGAGTGTTGGGTTTTATGCCCTAAAACTCGTAGATTGTAAATGTAATAATTTGACCGTAATTAAATAATTAATAAAGAGTTATTGATGTGTTACTTCAATAAGCGTTATTGATTGTTTTTGTTTGTTTTGACTTAATAGCCCTAAATTCAATAAACTAACATCCTAGGCTGTTTTATGAGTCTTGAACTGTATGTGAGGACATATGGAGATCAATGTTCAATATACAATCTAAACGGTCTATAGTAAAGGGATAAGGCTGGGTACCTTATCCTGGGTACCTTATCCTTGTGACACTATGGATACAACCCACTTTGTATTTGATACAAATGCAATGATCTAACTCGTTCGTATAGGTGACATGCGAGTGGGGGTATCCTATGCAATGGGTTTGCATAAAACTAGACCATGAAATAGTAATCACTAGATGTAACTCCGTTACCTAGTTAGGTTTCTATTTCAATAGGATGACCTAGGCAACTTAGTCTTAATCTTGAGTATATTATGAACTCCTGTCCACGAGGGATTATCCTTTGATTTGTATGGGTGAGAGTGGCCGTTTGCCGACTTAATATGCCTACCATCTTGGGGACAAGACCGAGTGGGGAGCTGGAGACATAATTATACAAGATGAAATTCACTCATTCCCATTTTTAGGGTAAGTAGATAAGTGTTCCCTTAAGTGGTGTCTTCGAGACTTGAACAAAGGGCCCTACCCTCTTACTGGCCCAAGAGGGATTTCTATTTAATGGTTGGACCATAAACAGGTTGTTCATTAGAGGAGCACTGGTACTAAGGATTTAGAAGTAACCTAGGGGTAAAATGGTAGTTTGACCCAACTGGTGTTACAAACAATTGTGAAGGACTAATTTGCTGTTATTGGTCTATATCCATTGACACAAAAATATATCTGCAATGAGAAGAGTGTAGCTGTGGGTCTTTAGTGGAGTGTACCCACAGTTAAAAAATATTGATTAATGTGGTTAATGAGTTTAGCCGATTAATCTCATATCATTGGAGCTTCTGATCTGTAGGTGATTGCGCCACTTTAAGTGTTAACCGCAAGTGTACGGGGTCAAGTTATAATATAAGACGGTAAAGTCCGAATATCGTTCTACTGGAGATCCAATTTCGAAGGTTAAAGTTACTTAGCTATTTTAGAATCGAATCAATTTTATTTAATGATAGGAATTTAGTTTGTGAATTATGAAAAATACAAACTAAATAAGGAAAGTAATAAAGTGAAAAACACAAGAGTCAAAGAGAGTTCTAGGGTAATGAATCCTTGTTTATTTCATCATGTAATATTATAGATTTCATGGATTTTATTGCAATTCATATGCCTAAGTCTAGAAACTTAATTTCAAGTTATTTTCTTAAAAAAACAACCCTTTCTCATGCAACTCGATTGATTACTAATCTCTTGAAGCCAATACAAATTACATGGCATTAAGAATAGTCTTTAGCAGCTTTTATTGTCAACCTAACTACTCTCGTGATAGATTAATAACAATCCATTGTTATAGATCAAGTAAACATACAATCTCTCAATCATACAACTAACCTAACATTTGAAGGTGGTCAATCCTCAAGAATTAAACACAATAATAGTGAAAAACATAATCATTCCAACAAAATCATGAAAGTCTATAATATCAACATGAATTCATAAACAATTAATAAAAACCCTAAAACTAAAGAGTTCAGCCACTCATAGCTTGAAGCAACATGTTCAAACAATATAAACAAAGAAAGAGTGTAAAGGAAGGGAAACTCTACTGAAAAAGGAACTTTGATCGAGGTAGCATCGTCACAATCTCCTTGGCTCTCACGTCGGAACTGAAATGGCACCACGACTCTCTCGAACTCTTTTCCTCTTCCTTGCAACTAACTCACTCTTTGAACTCTATTATGAACTCTCACTCAATTCTCTCATTCTTGTGACTCTTTTGGTCTATAATTTTGTGCTTTGGTTTATGATTAGGGCTATTGGAAACTCCCAAATTTATAGAGTTAGCCGCCCAAGAAAACTTTCCAAAAATACAATTTTTACAAAAAAGAAAATTGGCGCCGCAGCGTTGCCAAATTAGGAAAGAGAGCGTCGCGGTGCTGCCGCTATGATGCGTAGACCTGCTCTTGGGTTTTAGTGCCGTGGCGCTAGCCCAATTTGGCAACTTTGTTATTTCTTCATTTTTTCATCGTATTCTTGTTCAATTTTGATCTTTTGGTCTTTTCTTCTAATTTTCCTCATTTTAACCTAAAAACCACTAGCAAACAAGTGAAATCTAATATAAATTCCCTTACTTTGAGAGAATAGAAAGTACTTTTCAAGTGCTTATTTGTAGGTTTATAAGGTCCCCTTGCTAGCTCACAATGGACCAACAAGGATCAACTATGATAAAAGAAAAATTTGAAATGTTCAAATTTATGAAGGAAAATATTAATTGTATTGAATATAATTAATTGCATGATTTATTATAACTTTTATTTCAATGTGATTCAAATGATAACTTTATAATATGCAGAATTAATTTATTTGAATATGATTCAAATAATTAATTATTTATTTGGATAAAATCCATATAAATAAATAGAGGGAGAATTAATTATTTAATTAGAATTGGATTCAAATAATTAATAATTTAATTTGGATGAGATCCAAATCAAAGATTCTTTAAAAAATAAATATTTAAATAAGATTTAAAAATTTTAAACCATTTAATATGAGATATTATTTGGGTAGATATTTATTAATATTGATTATTATTAAATATTTAATTTAAAATCTTTGCACAGGGTTTATCCTAATAGGATTAGAAGTAACCCATAGAGTTCTAAAAATAGGGCCCTTGGAAGCCTTCGTAGAAAACACTCTCTAAGAGAACAATTTCTACGATTACTCTAAAAATATTCCTCTACAAATTCTCCCAATTTTCTTAGAAAAATTCTAAGAAAATTCTTCTTCCCATCCTTTCAAAGAAGCAGTTCCCACAAACGGGATCTTGCTAGAGTCATAGTGAAGAAGATCTCTTGGAAAATGAAGACTACAAAGAGAAGACTATCGGTTCGAGAATTATAGATTGGCAACGGTATGATACTTAACCTTTTATTTACTTTTTGTATTTTTAATTCTTTAAATAAATCAAAGAACGCGATTACACGTTTCCTCTGGGTTTCAATTTCCTTCAGTGAGGACTTGTTAATCTGAACATTATTGTCTTACAAATGCTTGTGATTCTTGAATATGTTTAAACTTCTATGCCTTGGTTTATGTTTGATTGATCACATCTGCATATTTTCATTTCTTTGCTAGTATTGACTCACAATCTGTGATATTTAGTTGTTTGTTGATTTTAGGTAGCACAAATCAAAGCATGTTTGTGTGTATATTGTTTGGTTACTCATAGTAACCCTTTTACAATATTGCATGATTGGTTAAGTTCAAGAATAAAACCGGTTAAACTACTTAAGCAATACTTAGTAACTTATCATCTTAGTTTTATTCCTTAGAACTTAATGCAGTTGATTGACATGTTTGGTTACTCATAGCTAAATTTGTTGATTGATTAGGTCTTTTGGACTTTCATTTAGCATTACAAAATGTGTTGGTTAGGCACTTACATGATTTTGATGATTATCTTCTGTGTCCAATTAAAAACTAAATACATGGCTAGATCTGTATACCTAGGCTACATCTTTTCTCACTTGATAACTCATTTACTTTTATTGCCTTTTCTTTCTTGATTATTTACTTTCCTGGCACAAAACTACAATCAAACCTCCCTTTTGGTTACCTTTAAGAATTTTCATCCTTGATTAGAAGAAAAAAACGTAGATCCCTTTGGATCGATTTGGTCTTGCTACTAACACTACCTAGTAGTAGAAGTTCTTGATCGATTTTAAAGGTCTTCAATGTTGGTTTTCAAACGATTAAAAGCGCAGGAAAAGAGCTTTTATTCTCTTAAATTAAGGAAGTTTATATTAGATTTCACTTGTTTGCTAGTGGTTTTCAGGTAAAAATAAAGAAAACTAGAATTGAAAGTCAAAAGAACCAAACCAAGCCACAATCTAGTGAAAAAGAGAAGAAAATCACAAAATTGCCAAAAACAGGGTAGTGTCGCTGCACTTTTTCCCGAGAACAGTCTCTGACTTCAGTGTAGCAGCTCCGACGTGGCCTTGCGGCATGACGTTAAGGGTAGTTTTTTTTTTTTGACGCATAGCGCGATGGCACCATCTTTCCTTAATTGAAAATTCTATATTTTTGGAAAGAATTTTGGGCGGCCAACTCTATAAATTGAAGGGTTTCCAGCAACCCTAGACATTAATTAATAGACCAAGAGAGTCCCAAAGAGTTAGTTAGATTCAAGGAAGAGATGAGAGAATTCGAGAGAGAGTTGTGGTGCCGTTCGAGTTTTCAACGTGAAGACTAAAGGACATCATGGCAGTTCCTCCTCAATCAAGGGCTTCTTCCTAGTAGAGTTTTTCTTTCTTTATACTCTTTCTTTGCTTATATTGTTTTTTAACATGTTGCTTAAAGCTATGAGTGACTAAACTCTTTAGTTTTAAGGTATTGATGAATTGTTTATGAAGTTATGTTGATATTGTACTCTTCATAGATTTGTTGTCATGAGTATGCTTTTCATTGTTATGGTGCTTAATTCTTGTTGATTGGCCATCCTTGAATGTTAGATTAGATGTATGCTTGAGAAACTTGTATATCTAATTGGATCTATAACAATGAATTGTTGTTAATCTATCATGAAAATAGTTAGGTTAACAATGAAAGTTGCTAACGACTATTCTTAATGCATTGTAATTTGTATTGGTTTCAAGAAATTAGTAATCAATTAAGTTTAATGAGAAAATGTTGTTTTTTAGAGAAAATAACTTAGAATTATGTTTCTAGACTTAAGCATATGAATTGCAATAAAATCCATGAACCATAGAATATTGCATAATGAAGTAAACAAGGATTCATTACCCTAAAACTCTCTTTGACTTTTGTGTTTCTTATATATTTGCTTTCCTTTTTAGTCTTTCTAAAATCACAACTTGAATTCAAATCCTCAAATAAAATTGATTCAATTCTAGAATAGCTAAGTAACTTAAACCTCCATAATTGGATCCTTAGTGGAACAATATTTGGACTTAACCGTCTTATATTATAACTTAACATGTACACTTGTGGTAAACACGAAAAGTGCGCATCAAATTTTTGACAAAACTCGATAGACAGGACTTGATAAATGGATGGTTCGGTGGACATAGTAGTTGAAAGCTTGGATGGAGAAGAAGTAGAAGATTGGGGGGGGGGGGG
>QLSR01000100.1:5144255-5201871 GCA_031780015.1 Citrullus colocynthis | reverse complement strand
GAAGAAGTAGAAGTTGGGGGGGGGGGGGTCTGCGGCTTGCAAAAGAAGGGGAAATGGTTTTATTTTTTCTCTTTTTCTTTTACTAAAAGACAATATATATGTGGGTGTGTATATATAATTTTTCATTTTCTAATTGATAATTTAGGAAGGAGGGAAACAAAATTTAAGAAGGAAATGAAAGTGGGGGAAGGAAGGAGACAAAAAATGAAGATTAAAAGATTGTGTGGGATTCAAAAAAGAGGGTCACCTATAATGTCTGTTTAAAATTGACATTAAAGATCCGCTTTTTTCCTTAAGAAATTGACATTGTATATCCGTGTTTAGTTTTTTCCAACTGACATCAAAGCCCAGATTTCTTGTAGTGTTTATTTGGTTGGTTAGAACCTTCGACAAGTTCTCTTCACTGCCAGTGCATGGAAGTACTTACGTCATGACATCTTGTGGTGCCTTAGTGAAGCCTCATTTGGTTTAGTGATAATATCTATAGACACTCTTTCATAACTAAAATTTCTTAGGGGTGGATGGAGTTTGATTGGTTGTATTATTTTAGTTGGCAAGTGCCTGCAACACAAGGTCTAGAGAGTGGCATGGTTAACATCTTTGGTAGGAACGAAACCTTTGTGCTCAGAGTGTTACTTTGTTCCTCCTCCCTAGATGATTTGCCAAGTCATCAGGTTTGATGTACTCCTCTATTGTTCTACTTAGCTTAGGCCTTTTATTTAAGGGATTCATGCAAGCTCTTTCCTTAGGGATATGTTTACTTGAGATGTGTTTCATGTTTACTTGAGTTGTGTTTCTTGTGGCCTTTTGTGTGACTTTAGTTGTTTTCTTTTGTCATGTTATTGTAATTTTTGTTGTTGGTGTTTATGTGTTTGACTTAAGGTTGTGTGATAGCACCCAAAAGGTGCTATTGTCCTTAGTTTAACTCGAGACCATTGTGTTATTTAATGTGTTAAATATGTTATTTTGTAGGTATCAAGCATTCAAGAGTAGAACTGAGATTAGGGAGCAAACAAAGCTAAAATAGACTAATTTGGAGCCCTAACGAAGAAACCATGCAAACGGAAGAGAGATAGCGCAAAAAGGATGAAAATGCCCCAAGCGCTGGCACTATAGCTATGCAGTGCGGCTAAGTGATAACTTGTAGAAACATAAGTTATTATAGTCACTATTTGAATTAATTAGAGTAACTTTAGAGTTAGACGCATGATTTTGGTAGTTGAATTATGTAAAATGTATCACCATGCGTTGGCACAATTTACAAAAGAAAATACCTGAAAAATTATGAGCTTTTTTGTTCTTAACGCAAGATTAAGAAGAAAAGAAGCACAAATAACACAAGTACTAGAGACGAAGCTGCTGCGAGAACAAATGGAAGCCCATGCGTCGAGACTATGCGTTGAGACCATGCGTTGAGAAAAAGTAGATACAGACGCTGGGCAAAAGCTGCCATGTCATTATGCAAAAGGATAACACGTTATTAGATCATGGCAGAACTAATGGGTCGATAATGTGAAAAGACTACGCGGCGGGGCAGGGAATTTAATGCAAAGGTGTCAGGTCATCATGAGTTTCAACTTTTTAATGCCTATAAATAGCCCAAGGCTTCTCCAATCGAGAGGAGAGGGAAGAGAGAAACGAGTTCAAGAGGCAAAAGCCCTGCACAAATCCTCCTCCACCATAACCAGCCTCCATTTTGAGCTCTTCTGAAAGAAGGATTTTGAGAACTTTCAGAATCGTCTCCTAGTGAGTGAGAATCTTTACCCTATGAACTTTATTTATCAGATAGCAACCATCTCAAGCCTCCATGAAGCAAGACGTTGCCAGTGGCGGCTCGACGTCTTCCATTTCTGTTTTATCTCCATTTCCCTCCTTTTTACTTATGTTTTGTTAATGACATTCGAGAGAATGGTTTATTTTCTTAATATGAGTTTGATTGACGATTATCTTCCATCTATTTTCATATTAAATATCTTACACCATGTTGTTTGAATACTAAATGAGTTAGACGTTAGAGTTAATTTTTCTTAAGCAATATGAAGTATGTTACATCCTGATTAATGTATATCATTAGCTTGCATAGCTTTGTCTGACAAACAAATGCAGTAAGCACGACTGTCTAGCTTGAGAGAGTAGATAGTTAATCTTTAGCATTTATCAAGACTAGATGAAGTGCAGAGATGTAGTTCATCTCTTTTGCCAATACAAACTTGCCATGCGTCTTAGAGACAAGATTAATGTGGCGTCGAAACATCGAGAGATGAATTCACAAACTCAGTTTGTAGGTATATAGTTATACTTAGATAGGCTTAAGTAATAACTAGCTCCTACGTTAACTCTACTTTTATCGCATGGTTCCATTCATTCTCAACGCATGCTATCTGACACTAAACGACATTTGACTAACCATCGCTGCGTCCACCTCATTGTTAGTTGTAGAAAATTTTATTCATTATTTATGTATAGTTTTAGATACATACAACCAACTCATGCACATATTACATGTATAGTTCACCGCATAGCCATGCATCTATTCTCAACGCCTAGTTATTACAAATCCCTGCATTCGACCATGGACTCACCAAGAAACCTATAAGAACTTATACTTGGGCTTTTATAGGAAAACTTGCTTAATCATGATCATACTTGAGTAATTCTCGACGTATCTTTGTACGGAAATCATCATATCTATTTTTGTGCAACAAGCTAAGAAACTCAGTTTAAATCGAAAACTAAGCGCGTTGCTAGTAGGTCTTGATGTAGGGTAGCGTCATGGTGCCGCCCTATAGTGCAATGGCATTGCGAGTTTATTTGACGAAGACCGTGCTGCGTGCGGGCTTGCATTGCTCCTCAGCGCCACTGCTCCAGCTAGTTGCTACAAAAGCCTTTTTCCAAATTTAGGTCATTCACTCCGGGCTTCTAGCCCCAAATCCGAAATTCCTCTCTTTTTTTCCCCTCTCCTTTGTATTTCATATGTCTTGGGTAGATTATGATGATTGTAATCTCAACCTTGGACCAATTTCGTGGCTAAGATGAGTATGCTAACTTAGGGCTAGGTAAAACCCGTTGTTTGATTTTGGGGATTTTGTTTCAAATCTATATTTCTCATTGAAATTGTGTGGTTCTTGGATGAATTTTATCATCTATGCTTAGGATTTATGATAGGTTTGATCATCATTCATTCATTCTTTGTTAAGCTAGAAATCAATGCATGATGTGCTGCATATGAATGTGTTAATTGGCAAGTAGCAACTCCAAGCATTGGGTGTGTTTCAACTTTTCTTAAGCTAAGGTCCTAATGCATAGTATGGTTGTACAAATGTGTTGATTGAAAAGTAGCAAATCTAAAGCATGCGTGTGTATAAATTTTAAATTGTCTTGAGCAATTATTTTCATGGATTGCATATTTAATAATCCAAGAAAACGAAATTGTTGTGGGTTTAACGTGCTAAATATATGCGATACTAATTGGTCAAGTTTTCCTATTCTTCATCCAAGTATAAGCAAAGAATGAGGTTTTCTCGATGAGCCCGAGGTCGAACACAGAGACTATGCACATTCGAGAATTCGTTGGATTATTTAAGTTATGCGTTACAAGAAGGTAGTGAGAAGTGATGCATTTAATTAAATACAAAGCAGGAAAACTACGCTAAAGTGATGGAATGGATAGGTATACGACACAGCAAAGTCAGCTAATGGAATTATATGAACGGTAAAAGCAGGACTGGGGTTGGTCATCATCTAAATTCAGAAACGCATAGTCAAATTTATTTCATACCAGCAACTCTTCTCTCGATTGTCAGCCGCTATGCTTATATGTCTATAACGCATAGATGAGTGTTAAGTACCAAGGTTATTTCTATGTCTAGACAACACTTCTTAGCCTTGTCAGTTGAGTTCCACAATCACTTACTCTCTCGAGCAGTCTGATTATTACTACTTATATCGACTAGCTAGATGAACATAAGCATTAGATTAAAGTACAATCGATAAAATGAAGCAGTCAAAACCATGGTTCTTGTTTAGAAGATAACACAACCCGCAACCCTCAAGAGAGTTAGTTACTTATGGATGGTAAACAACAAATGGAAAGTGATAAGAAATGGATAGCCATTGAAGATGTATAGATTGCTTAAATGCTTTTCAATATAAAACGCATGATATGCACAGTAAACTCACAAGATTTTCAATCATAAAACCATGCTTTCAAATATAAACTTGTCAACAATATCACCTTGTTCAAAGTAAAACTATTTTAAATAAATCGTCACTCACAACTTGTCCTGTGCCTTTAGCGGTTTATATGCCTTTCCTAGCTCTTTTTGGCCTGTAATCATACATTTCTCATTGTTAGATTTCCTTAAGATTTCCTTAAGATTTCCTTAACATAACCAACAAGCTTAACCATTCATAATTGATCAATAATTCACTACTGAAACCTCCATTCAATAGAATAAACCTTAATAAGCGAGATTCTACACCACTAGCGAGATTACTAGCGAGATTCCACACTACTAGCGAGATTAAACTACAGGCAACGACACTAGTGATACCATGGTGAGCGAGACCAAGGAAACTTACCTAAGCAGCAATACCTAGCGATACCCAGTAAAAATTATGAGACGCAAGACTTCTAACGACACTCGCATTACCCGTCTCGCTACTCCCGCGTACTTCCAGTGTCGCTGCTCTTCCAGCGATACTTGTCTTCCGCAACTTTTGCCTTCCCTCTTATTCTCAATTCTATCTGTTACAAATAGCATTTCTAGCAAAATTTAGCACTTCTTTTTTTCTACAAACTTGTAAAGAAATGCATTTCCTAGCTTACCTCAAGATTTCAGAACTTAACTTTTCTTCGTTTGATAGATATTCCCAAATAATTTCGAGCTGCTCCAAATCGCTTAGCAAATCTGTATCAGTCACTTCCACCATAAATGTTACATATTTCTCTTCAAATTTAGCTCAAACATCCTTCATAAAAGTTGTTAATAATTGAGTTAACTTACCGACCTCAATTTTTAGCCCTAAAGTCGATCTCCACAAAACGCTATCCTCCAAATACCGAACGTTATTCAGATTGCACGACAGCAATTAACCCTTATGTTCTAGCTTTAATTACATCACGAAACAACACCCTTAACTCGCTATATGTACAACACATGATTGAGTTCAAATATTTACAATTCTCAAAATACTAAACACTGGAATGGGCCCAAACGAGTTTCTGTGTAGGCTAAGCACCCCGAATTGGCTAGCTACCTGGAAAACAGAAAAAACAAGGAAAACATGAGCTAGGTTGCCCAATGAGTGACTTGTTTTGTAAATACTTCCCTTTAATTTGGAAACTAATCATAGTGTAAACATTATAAAACAATAAGTATAAAACTCTCGATTCAAAGTCATACTCAACGTCGAAAACATCCTTAGTTGGGGCGTAGTAGTCTCAACACACCTAACGTCGAAAATCCTTAGCTGTGTGGAGTAATCTCAACACAACAGCGTCTAGTATTCCTTTATGTGCACATAGATATCCTATCCTGGGTCACTTGAGTACCTTCTCCGAGTACTTCAGTACTAGGCCCCATTTACGAGATTTTGGCCACCCACATACCTTCTCTGTAGCATTGGGGGCAATTTCCGTATTCAAGTTACCCACATGCCTTTTCCAAGTACTTTAGCATTGAGAACTATTTTCACAAACGTTTTTCAACAACAACATGCTTTGAAAATATAATAATATAAATTCATGAGTTTAACATTTTCAAATCTTCACAGTTTCATTCACAAGCTTCAAAGCTTTTCATAAAATCATAAATTAACAAACAACATGCTTTTCATAAACTCATTAAACAACCAACATGCTTCAAACGATTTCCAATGTATAACACATACTATGCACGTTAAAACTCGTGAAATCACAAACATATAAACATGTTTACAAACATAATCTTTTTAGCAATAACACCTTGCTCAAAGTAAACATATTTTAAATAAATGGTCACTCACTACTTGTCTTGCGCCTTTAGCGGTTTATACATCTTTCCTAGCTCTTCTCGGCCTGTAATAATATATTTCTCTTTGTTAGATTTCCTTAAAATTCCCTTTAACATAACCAACAAGTTTTAAACATTTATACTTGTCCAATTGTTCACCACCGAGACAAAATTCCATAAGGATAATCATTAATGAACGAGACTTAAGCAACCAACGAGACTAGACTAGCGAAGCTGAGCTGCAAACAAAACTGTACTAGCGAGACTAGCAAGACTTACTTGATCAGCGAGACTAGCGATATCCAGCGAGAGTTGTGAGACGTAAAGCCTCCAGAGATACGAGCGATACCCGTCTCGCTGCTCACGCTTAATCTTTCAGTGTCGCTGCTTTTCCAGCGATACCTGTCTCCCACAGCAAGCCTTCACTTCTGTTTTCTCTTCTATCTGTTAAAAGTCGTATTTTCAAGCTCAAGTTAGAACTTCTTCCCTTTTTCAAACTTGTAAAGAAATGTGTTTTCTAGCTTACCTCAAGATTTGAAAGTTTAATTCCTCTTCATTCGACAGATATTCCCAAGTTACTTTGAGTTGCTCCAAATCACTCGAGAAATTCGTACCAGTCGCTTCCACCTAACATTTAACATGTTTCTCTTCAAATTCAGCTCGACCAACCTTCATAAGAATTGTTAAGAATTTAGTTAACTTACTAACCTCAAATTTTCAGCCCTAAACTCGATCTCCACAGCTCACTATCCTCCAAATACCAAACCTTGCCCAGATTGCATGACAACAATCAAACCTTCTATTCCAGCTTCAATTACACCACGAAATCGATCAGAATTCTACTCAAATTTACCCTAGACTCCTTCTTCTACCTTTCTTCATCCCCTAGCTAAAAATGGTATCAGTTGAAGCTTTTGAAAATACAGAAAATGATTGGAAACTCAGCTTTACACACTTAAACGAGCTGCCGACTTACTTCCACTTTCTTTTTATTTTATTTTATTTTCCAATAAACAAAGTAACTCCTTCACTATATGAACGCAACCCCCTTTGGCAAACTTGGATGCTAGCTTGGACGCATAATACTATGCGTTGTCCTTATCTCTTGAACGCATGCTTCTGCAACACAACCCTCTACTATCATCAACCAACGCATGACCACTTGCTCAACAGCCTCAACAAACACATAGCACCAACCTTCACCCATGCTCACTCTCATGGACGCATACCTCAACCTAGCAAACGCATAGCCACTCAAGCCAAAGGCTCTTGGCCATCTTTTTCTCAATCACCCGCCTACTTGGCTTGCCATCTTCCAAAGATAAGAGTAGAGCTTACAAGTAGGCTTTCTCAGATTCAAAGAGTCAAGATTTTGGTTGTCTGGTAGAACTCATGTTGAAGTTTCTGTTGAAGTAAACATTTGGTTGAAGAGTAGTTTGTTGAAAGGTTGAAACTTATGGGTCTGTTGGGCTTCTATAGTCAGGCGTTTTAGTGGTCAGAATTTTCCCACTTCGCAGCATCACCACTTGACACTTTTCCTTACCATTGTTCCTTGGGGCCTAAGTAGTGCTCCGCAGTGCTTCTTGTGGTCTATTCTTATGTTCTCCCGCAATTTGACCCATTTGGATTTCTAAATTTCTGATTGTCGTGGCCTAGCTCTAGAGCATAACATCATTCTTGGTGATATATTCCATTAGTAAGAATTCAAGAGATGAGGAGGATGATGAGCTGGGAGCTTGCTGGAAGAAATGCTGGGAATGCTATTGTTGGCTCTAAACATTCTGGTGGAAGACAGGAGGGTTACCTCTATGCGATTGTTGTGGTGTATGCCCTTAGTCTGCGTATTGTTGCTGATTTCCTCCCTATGAAAAGTTGGGGTGATTCCTCCAACTGGGGTTGTATGCTTTGCTATATGGGTTGTTTTGCACATAGCACACTGACTGTGGGTTGTGCAAGCACATGTCATATAAGTGCGCCTCTCCACATTGCACACAACTTACTGCCACCACCTGATTCATTACATTCATCTATGCGGCAAGACCAATTATTCCTCCATTATCTGAGGCTATAGTTTTTAGTAATGATGTCATCCTAGCCATTTGAGCCGCAAAACTTGTAGCAACGTCAGCCTCAATCATTCCAGCTTAAGCTTTGCATCTATCCATAGAACGCTTACCATAACCATCATCGACCCACTCGTCAGTATTCCTCGAGATCCTGTCCAAGATAGCTTTCGCTTCTGTTAAGTTTTGTTCATTAATCCTCCTGTAGTAGAGGCATCAGCTACTGACTGTGAGGTTTGATTTAACCTCCATAAAGTATTCCCATCTTGACACAATCAGGGGTTCCATTGTGTGGACAATTTCTCACGTCACTCAGAGTCTCTATTTCTTTCTGTTCAAATGTCACTATGTCTCGTCTCTATCTTGTGTTTACCGTGGGAGGAAAATATTTTTGCATGAATTTTTTGACCATCTGCTCCTATGTGGTAATTTCACAAGGCTCGAATGAATAAGCCCACTGCTATGTTTCGTCTCTAAGGGAGAAAGGAAAGAAAGAAAGCCGAATTCCGTCATGTGTTATTCCCAGAATTGAAAATGTGTTGCAGATCTCTAAGAAGCTTTTGAGATGTGCATGTGGGTCTTCTCCCACAACACCACTAAACTGTCATGTAGCTTGTACATCTGTACATGACTTGTTTCATCTCAAACCAGCCATTCCTTTCGGAGATGGGATGCATAATTCTTGGTAAGAAATCATATAGGTTTGGCGAAGCGTACTCCCACATTGGTCTATTTCGATCGTGTGCTAACAGAATCAGATTCTACTGGAGGTCTGCGTTCACGTTGTTTTGGGCATTCAATTAGTTCCTTGATTTAGATTCTGCTGGTCAGCCAGATTTTTGTCTGAATGTCTGTTTCTTCGACCCTGATTTTGTCTGGTCCTTCTTCAGAAAGTCCTCTCGATTTCACGGCGAATACCAAACTCTGGACTAGTTCTGTCGCTCATATACTGTTCGCATTTTCCTAGTGAAACGAAAACTAGCAAGACTTCGTCAATCAAGGTTTACCTAAAACCAAATATAGTAGAAGAATTAAATAAATACCGGAGTCCCCGACAACAACACCAAAAACTTGTTGCGATCCTAAGGATGTGATGCATGTGTGGTATATTCAATCAAGTTTTCCAACTTTCAGCCCAAGTATAAGCTAAAAACAAGTTTCTCTGTGAGTTCGAGGTCAAACATGTAAACCCTACTTTCATTTTTAAGCACTTAACCTAACACATGACGGAATAACAAAAGCTAGGATATGATATCTATGTACACATGGAGGTATGATCAATGTTGTTATGTTGAGATTACTCCACACAGCTAAGGTTATTCGACTTTGGTGTGACGAGATTACTCCACCCCAACTAAGGTTGTTTTTGACTTTGAATAGCGCTAAGCTTCGCTCCGCCTCAATTAAGGAAAGTAGTTCAGATATATGTTGAATTTTCATGATTTATCAAAAATGAAATGTTCATGGTTTATAAACCGTTAATCGAGCATGATTTGATTGGATGTGAAAATGAACTATTTACTGTTTTAACATTATCATTATTTGAGCGCGATTTTGATTTATTCCTGAGTTAAAGAAAGGTTTTTCCTGAACTTGTCACTCACTGAGCAACCTAGCTCATGTTTTCCTTTGTTTTCTGTTTTTCCAGGTAGCGAGCGGAACTAGGGTGCTTAGCCTACACAACAACTCGTCTGAGCCTACCATCAGTGTCTGTGAACCTTGTAAATATTTGATCTTAGATATGTGTTGTACATATAGAAGGTTAAGGAGTGGGAATTAGTAAACTTATGTTACTTTTAAGTTTGTGTGAAAGTCTGAATTTGTATGATAACTTAACCCTAGTTGGAGATTAATGTCCTATTATGATTTATAACTACTTATTAGGTGTTTGGTCACGTTTTAAGGTTGAACGGGTTGATAGTAGATGACGTAAGAGGGTCGGTGTCCGCTATCCTCACACTTTCTCCTAGGTTAAGAGGGTACCTGGGAGGGGGTGTGACAAAACACAAGGATTTACTTGTAGATTTAAGATTCTCAAACTGTGATGATGTTTTTATAACAGGATGTTAAAGAAGTGAATTGTAGAAAATAAAGAAAATATGCTACTAAGTGGTGAATGTGATGGAGAGTTTTGTGCATAACAGTTCGTCAGCAAAGGAGATAATATGAATAGGAAAAACAACATTAGGGGGTTGTTATCACATATCATCAAAACGCTGTTTAAACTTATTTCATGTTTCAAACTTATGGGCTCACCTCTCAGTTAACAGACCACATACTTCACATTTCTGTGAGGCATGGATGGAGTTTTATTGAACTTAAGGTTCCTTCTATTTCTAGAACACTTTTTAATTTGCTTAATGAAATCCACATTCACTTACTCTCTTGAGTAGTTGATTATAGCTACTTATTTCGATTGACTAAATGAAAATAAGCAATGAATTCAAACATATCAAGCAAAAATGAAACAATCTTAATGTTGTTCTTTAGAAAGATGATAACTTTGCCCTAACCCTTGTTAGATTTAGTTACTAATGCTTGTGAATAGAAAAATTGAAATAGTTGAAGAGATGGATTTCATACGGTTCCCATTTGTCCTGAATTTTGGCTTTTGTGACTGAGAAAATTCACATTCTTTTCTTTCAATAGAAAAAAAAAGCAAAGTTTTGCGGTTTATGAAAGAATCTGGAGTAATTAATACAGAAAATCTTGCAGAATCAAAAGTGGTCTAGTCTACGGTCAGATGAATGAATCGCCGGGAGCTCATATGAGAGTTGGTTTAACTGCCCTAACTATGGCGGAATATTAACGAGTGTATAGGTGCTATAATTGAGATGATTTAGGTAGGAGAGTCGATTGATCAAAACTACCGCAAGAGCATATATAGTTCTTTTCTTTGTACAAGGAAGATAATTTATTAAAACCCTTTCCCGCTCGGTAAAAAGATAGCCTATTGTCCTACGGGAGTGGAAGAGAATTCCTTAAGAGAGTCTATGGCCCATTTCGGGTTCACTCGGAGCTTTGGTAACCACGGTAGGAGGTGTGATGTACATGCACTCATTTTAAAGGGGTGCAACACTTCTAAGTTTGGGCCTCATATTAATCCTATATACCATGTTCGTATGGTTGCGTGATGTTCTACATGAGTCTTTCATTGCCTTCCTTCAAGTCATCCAAAGGATTGAAATCTTGCCCTATATACTTATGCTCCTTAGGAGAGATTCCCGCATCTCCCGCTTCAACAACGGCTCTTCCTGCATCGCTTTTGAATCAAAGCAATAGGCCCCAAATCTAGACATAGTGGGAATACCCGGTTTAAAGATAAGGAGGTTTGGCATTAAATCAGAATAAGCTGTTAATGAATTTCCTGAAGCAATATCCTGATTAGGCTCTTCTTAAGGAAGTTAGTGATTGACATAGTAGTTGTAGGGCATGGGCAGGATAAGAAGAAGTTAGGGGAATACCTGTCACACCCCCTCCCAGATTTGCCTACATAACCTGAAAGGCGATGTGAGGACAACATACATCACCCCTTTTGTGACGCATACCATCCACTAAAACACACTTATCCTATACTGTTCACAACATACATATCACTCCTTAATACATTTCAACCATAACATATAGGAAATTATATGCATATCGATAATTCAAAATACAACTCTTCCATAAGGCCCTTATACAAACCATATTTCAAACCCAGTAAATGTACAACTAGGTCTACATGCCACCTATATAAGGTTTTACATACATACAACTCTTGAAAACAGGACAATTTTCTGGAAACTTGAAGTTTAAGCAGGGCGAGTTGGAGTAGGCAAAGCACCAGGAACGTTCTTGCTACCTGGAGGGGAAAGAAAAACTTGAAAACATAAGCTAACAGCCTAGTGAGTGACTAATTTTAAACAAATTAATTTAGTTCGAAAATCATTAGGATTTAAACAAATTCTGACAGCATGAGTAAAACATAGAATCATCTCATTTTCATTGATTAAATCACGTTTAAATGCCCTTATCAAATCATACATGGTTTTTCAGCAATTCGTAAATAAAACAGTACGGTTACACTACTTTTCCTTAGTTGAGGCAGAGCAAAACTCAACGCCCCAACGTCGAAAACCAATAGGGCTCGGTGCGGAGCAGAACTCAACATACCAGCACATAACCTCTATGTGCACATAAGAATATGGCAAGTTGCCCAAGTACCTTCTCCATGTCCTTCAGTACTGGGTCCTGGGGAAACTCACGTGCCTTCTCCATGTCCTTCAGCACTAAGTCTCCTCTAAAACATTTTTCCTTTAAGGAATGCAATACTTTTTACAAAACAGTTCATAGTCAATCTTTCATGAGAAAAATAGGGCAATACATAAATCAATAACATTTCATAAACATACTTTTCAATATCGTTTAGCAAAACATAAATAAATAAGAAAACCAAACTGATATGTACAATGAAATCGTTGAAACAAGAAAAGAAGTGTCACTCACAACTCTTTCTAGGCCTTGAGTGGATTATACGCCTTTCCTATCTCCTCTTGGCCTGAAATAAATATTTTTCCTTACATTACGCTTCTTTTATTTGATCGTTTAGTTTGCCTAATTAAACTCAAATCATGATTCATCACTGAGCCTCCCTTTTTTCCAAAGTAAACTTAATAAGCAGGACTACTAACGAAATTTCCACATTCCAGCGAGATTACTAGCGATACTACCAACAGGACACGATACTAGCGACACTAGGATAAGCGAGATTAGCGTGATTTACCTGACGAGCGATACCTAGGGAGAGTCAGTGAGATTTGAGAGACAAAAAGCTCTGCACTACCACCAGCGAGATTTGTCTCGCTACTCACTCTCCAGTTCTCCGGAATATCAACTTCCTAGCGACACCCAATATCAGAGTTTCCTCCTTTTCTTTTGTTCTTCAATTCTGTCGATTAAAAGTCATATTTCCAGCCAAAATTAGAACTTCTTTCCTTCTACAAACTTGTAGAGAAATATGTTTTCTACCTTACCTCAAATTTGCGTAGCTTAACTTGTCCTTGTTCGTCAGATATTGTAAGATTTCTCCGCACTACTACAGATTGCACAGAAATTCCTTATCAGTCGCTTCCAGCTAAAAGTTTACATGTTTTTATTCCATTTTAACTCAAACATCCTTCATAAAAGTTGTTCAGAATTGAGTTAGCTTACTAACCTTAAAATTTTAGCCTTAGACTTGATCCCTTCGATTCATTTCACTCCAAACATCCGATACTGTTAAGCTTGTGCGTCCATAAATAACGTGCTGTTCCAACTTAGATTTTGATACCAAAACGAGTAGACTTCTATCCGAAATCCACAAGAACACCTTCTTCTTCTTTTCTTGTAGTTTGTCTGAAAAAATGGAACCGACTTAAGCTCTCGAAAATGTCTAAAATGATAAAATATTCAATCTACTCACCTATATATAGTGCCGACTTAACTCTCTTATGCAGGCTGGCGAGTGGGGTTTTCCTTTCTCAATTCAAAGTAAGGTATTCAACACAGCCTACTATCAACATCCTTAGCAGGCAGCCACCCTCAACGCATGGTGCCCTCAACGCCTCCTACCTTTAACGCATACAACTCAATCAGTTATATCCGTCTCCAACGCATGGAGACCTTAACGCATGCAACCTCACCAACGCATGGTTGTTCAAAAACATTTCCTTCCCCGCCAATGCAACGTAAGTGACTGCTTCAGATCATAACTCTTTATGATTGCACCTTCAACATATGGTCACTCAAAAGAACAATGCTCTTCTCCACTTTCACCGACGCATAGTCTTGGCCAATGCTTGGCTCTTCCATACTCGGCTACTTTTCTCTAGCAACGCATAGCCACATTACACTTGCTTTTTCCCAACACTTAGTATTATAAGTCAGTGCTTACAATACCGTAGCTCAGTTCAGTACTGCTTTACTAAAGCTCTTTCCCATGGCAAAATTTGTTACAGAGATTAGGGCTAGATCATACCAGCAGCAGCATAGCATAGATCTCAATCGTTGAGAAGACCCCACAATCCCACCGGTGTGGGAGACAGGGATAAATATCTTAATGTTTGGTGTAGCAAAACCTTTGATAGAAATGGGTGGATGAACAAATTTCTTTCTCTGACCCCTGGTTGAGCACAGGTCGAGTCAATATTGAATATTACCAACTCCCTTCCAAGTGAGTGAGGTAAGCCCTTCTTCTCAACGTAGATCGGTTCTTAGTTCCTATCTTATTAGCTATTAACTCATAGCTCTCTTCTTGTAACTAGGTAGCTAGGCATTTGTTCCTATCCGACTAGTAGGAATGACAACAACAAGAACTACTAGCTACCCAACTCTTGGCTTGGTAATGCACTCGGGCATAGATCCATTTTTGTACTAATACAAATGCGCACTATTAGGAGCATCTTCCTACGAGTCTGCCTAGCTATTAGGAAGTAGGGTTCTAGAAACCCGGAATGGTTAATTACACAAAAGAAATAAGTTTTTTTTTTTCACGAGGTAGAACTAAAAATTCCTATTTATTATTGAATCGACCATAGACCAATTCCCCTTTTATTTGGGATGGGAGTATTAACTACACCAAAAATTTTGAGCTTCATGTTACTCCTACCAAGCAAGCCACACGTCAGATCCGGGGCATCCCAATTTGATTGAATGGGATGACAGTTTCTCATTATGAATCTGTAAAATCAAAATTTTGATCAAATCATACATCGCAATATACTAAGCCTTCTAATTCTTTAAGAGATTTATCTAAAAGATTTGTGATATAACTAGGAAGACGTTTCAAATGCCACACATGGGTTACTGGGCATGCCAGTTTAATATAGCCCTTTTGATATCTTTGTATCCAAGAATCAACAAATTCGACTCCGCATTGTTCACAAAATTTTGAATCTTCTTTTTTATCTCCGATTACTCGATAATTTCCACAAGCACAAATCTCGCTTTTTATAAGCCCAAAAATTCTTTCACAAAATAATCCATCTTTTTCAGGTTTATTGGTTTTGTAATGAAAAGTATAGGGTTTTATTACCTCTCCAACTATCTCACCATTAGGTAGGGTTTTATTGGCCCAAGCACTTATTTGTTAAGGAAAAACTAATCCAATTCGGAGTTGTTGATGTTTATACCGATCGATCATAGAAAAAATTTTCTGATTCATTTTGATTAAGTCGAGCTAAGCGCAGGGCTTATTCCAGATCCGGAGAACAGAGCAGCAGCAAGACTTGCGGATTCAAGAGTATCAGATTCAGTATTAGAAGGACAGTCTCACCCCTTGAGTATGAAAGTAAGCTCTTCATTACGCTCTTTTTCCCAGACGGGAAAGAACTCTTTTATGCTGAAGAATAGGATTTCGCCAAAGAGGTTTTTTTTTCCAACTATTCCTCTCCCTATAGTCAAGTGTATTATAGAACCTCTAGAGATTATTCACATTTTTATATATTAATATCTTATCAGGATGGAATAGATAGCTTGTAATTAAGTTCTTTGGAAAAGAAAGGAATAACAAAAAGGGATTCATCCCACAAGGTGTCCCATTCCTTTCTTTCTTGGTTTGTTGGTCCAATTCCAGATATCGGAACAGAGACTGGAAGCAGCAACCAGAGATCAAACTCCATAGTGGGAAATCCCGTGATTTGAGCCTATCAGTATGGGTTTGCAAGAGAAGCAGTCCCCTCTACTTTGCATCATTAAGTCGACATTCATACAGGGGAATCATTCAATTTCGATCTCTGGAGATCTAGAAGAGCCGGTGCTGGACCTATCCTAGTGCGAGAAATTCAGCACGATGAGAACTTGGAATTAGCAGGATTCTAGTTTGAGCAAGTGCAGGTCATTGAGTTGGCAGAACCAATCAAGGAATATTTAGGCCTGCTCGATTTTAGTGACAATGTCTTTGTCAGGGAAATTCATCAATCATCTCATCTATCACGATGAGCACTTGGAATTAGCAGGATTCTAGTTTGAGCAAGTGCAGGTCATTGAGTTGGCAGAACCAATCAAGGAATATTTAGGCCTGCTCGATTTTAGTGACAATGTCTTTGTCAGGGAAATTCATCAATCATCTCATCTATATTAGGGAGTGGGTAGCTATCCTTTGGACAAGCTTTGTTCAAGTCAATAAAATCAACACGCATTTTGAACTTACCATTGGACTTTTTAACTAACACCACGTTTGCAAGGAATCTGGGTAATGCACTTCCTTGATGAACCCAACTGTAAGCACTGACTTGCAATACCAAGTGTTGGGAGAGCTATGCGTTTGAGGTTATGGTTTTATGCGTCGTCAGAAAGAGAATAGCCGAGAAGTAGCCAAGAAGGGGGTGAAATTTCGGTTAAGTATTGGCTAAGACCATGTGTTGATGAATGAAGTGGAAGTTGAAATATCTTGGGAATCATGCGTTGTTGAGTAAGTCGTGAAGGGCTGTGAGTTGAAGTAGTTGTTGTGTTGAAGAATAAATGATCATTGTCAGGAGAAGAAATATACTTAGAGCATGCATTGAAGTCACTATGCGTTGAAGGCGCCACCATGCGTCAAAGACAGCCATGTGCTGGAGCCACATTGCGTCCAAGACAGAAAGGTCTTGATGCGATGAAGCTAGTGTGTGTAAGACTATGTGTGTATGCGTCAGAGGTAGGAGGCGCCGAGAACACTATGCGCTGAGAATGATTAGTGCTGAAGGCGCTGAAGGGAAAATTTAGACATGAGTGCCCTGCGTTGAGGAGAAGACTAGCACCAGCCTGCGGGTGAGTAAGTCGGTCTTATCATCTCGGTACTTGTGATGCATAAGTCGGCAGTATATATAGGTGAGTTTAATCATTTTCAGACATTTCAAGAACTTAAGTCTGTCCTATCTTTCAGAGAAACCACAAGGGAGAGCAGAGGAAGGTATTCTTATAGTTTCGGGCAAAATTCCACTCATTTTGGTGCCAAAATCATAACTGAAACAGAAGTTTGATTTGCAGACGCACAAATTGATCAATGGTCGATGTTTGGAGTAGAACGACTCGAGGAAGCCGAGTTTAGAGCTGAAATTTTGAGGTTAGTAAGTTAACATAATTCCTAACAAGTCTTATGAAGGATGGTTAAGATGAAAGTGAAGTTAATCATATGAATTTCTAGATAAAAGCAGCAGCAACAGAACTGTTATGCAACTGGAGCAACGCGAAGTAATTCTGGCATAACTGAAGAACGATTAAGAGTTAAGGCTTGAGATTTTGAGGTAAGCTGTGGGACTTGATTCTTTACAAGTTTGTAGAAGGGAAGAAGTCTTAATATGAACTAGAAATGCATTTTTAACAGGGCTTAAGCAAAGAGATCCAAGCTATAGCAGTTAGCTCTGTCAAGAGAAAGATAAAGTTCAAACATTGGGTTATCAGCAAGGATGAGCTGTATACAAAGTGTCCTCTGAATTGGAGTTCAACAGAAGGGTAAGGAGCGGCTAGAAGTAATAGCTTTAGTGCTTAAAGCTTGAGAATGAACTAATGATAGCTGAATCGCATACCTAGCTCTAAATATTAAGTATATGATGAGTTGTTGTGTATGTTTGATGAATAAAAAAAAAGTGTAACAAAGGAAAATGTTTGTTTCAGGCCAAGAGGAGATAGGAAGGGCTTATAACCCATTCAAGGCCTAGAAAGAGTTGTGAGTGACACTTTTCTTACCCTAAAGCAATCTTTGTTATATATGTTAGTCTGGTTTTCCAATGGAATACGATATTGTGATCAAATGATTTATGAAGCATACTTTATGTTCTTAAAGTTATTGAAAAGTATGTTTATGAAATGTTATTGATGTAATAAAGTTGCCCTGAGTTCTTATAAATGATTGCATACGATTTGTTTGTATAAAGTGTTACTTCTTTAAAGAAAAACGTTTAAGAGGAGGCTCAGTGCTGATGGACTTGAGAAGGCACGTGAGTTTCCCCGGGACCCAGTACTGAGGGACATGAGAAGGTACTTGGGCAACCCGTCATGTTCCTATGTGCACATAGAGGTTATATGCTGGTGCGTTGAGTCTTGCTTCGCATCGAGCCTTATATGTTTTCAACGTTGGGGTGTTGAGTTTTGCTCCACTTCAACTAAGGGAAAAGTATTGCACTTCAACTGTTTTCGTATGATTTATTAAAAATCCTGTACGAATTGATAAGGGCAATTAAGTTGTTTTAACTAATGTATTTGGAAGTAATTGCATGTTTTATGTTGATGTTGAACTCAGTTTTACCACTGATGATTTCCGAACAAAATGGTCTGTTAAAATGGTCACTCACTGGGCCTTTAGCTCATGTTTTCAATGTTTTTGCTTTCCCCTCCAGGTAGCAAGGACGTTCCAGGTGCTTTGCCTACTCCAACTCGCCCTGCTTAAGCTTCGAGATTCAGAAAAACCCGACTTGTGGAAGTGTTGTTGTATGTTAAACCTCTATTAGGTGACATGTAGATATACGTGTATAATTGTAAGAAATTGAACCATGGATTGTAATAGAACGTATGAATAAGTGAAGAAGTGGGTTGTCTTGTTTATACTTTCCTATATGTGATATTTAAATGTCTTAGAACGTGAAATTTGTTGTGAATAGTTCAGGATGTGTGTGAAGAGATGGATGGTATGCGTCATAAAAGGGGTGATGTATACTATCCTCATGTCCCCTTTCAGGATAAGTAGGTGAACTTGGGAGGGGGTGTGACACCAACTGATTCAAGCTTGTCTATCTCATCAGAAATGGTTTTCTACCTTTCGGATGCAAACCTTTTCTTTTTCTACTTTACAGGCTTAGCATCTTTGCAATACATCAAACAACGAATGAAAAGAGAACCTGCAATCATTATGATTTGCTTGTTTCGGAAAATATCTTATCCCCTAGAGGTCGTACGAGAGTTTAGAATTCTAATTTGTTTTAATTCTGGGACTAGAAATGATATCCATAGAAATACAGCATTTTACAATGGAAATAAGATGAAAACTAATGATCGAGTTTTAGATAAAAGAAGCAAACCTCTTGATAGATATCAAAATAAATTAAAGTTCTTTCTTTAGCCCAATTATCGATTAGAAGATTTAGCTTGTATGAATCGTTATTGGTTTCATACCAATAATAGCAGTCATTTTAGTATACTAAAGATCCATATGTATCCACAATTGAAAATTCGTTAATGATACATTTTTCTTATATTGCTCGTACCTTATATGGTAGATGAAGACAAAGAAATACACACGCAGAAAGAAAGGAAGCTGCTGAGCAAGAAGCAAAAATCGCTGCATACAAGTAAGCCCACTTTGGTCGCTGTTCGAAATAGTATGCGGGTTGAGGAATTCCCATCTTTTCTTTTCTAGCTGGTATTGTAATCATGACATGGATCAATAAAGTATTCGCCTTTCTCCTTCATGGAAAATCCAATTTTCTAACGCATGATTACGACTACGTGAATGCATGATTAATAGATACCTAATTTCAGCAAATAAACCATCATGGAAATCACAAGGAAAATAATGCTTTAAAAAAGAACACTAGATATCAAACACCTGACTCCATGGTAACCATCCTACTTGTAAACAAGGCAGAAGTTCGAGAGGCTAAGACAAAGCCCCCTCCATGATTGAAAAAAAAAGGTACGAAGGAAATTCTTTCTTCATCGTGAGAGTTCCCTTTCGTTAAGTGCATCGAGCCAGGAGTGGACATCATCATCATCTGCAAGCAAATCCAGAGCCTCTTTTATTATTAGCTTAGCTAAAGTGGAATAGTATGACAGGCTTTCCGAAAAATGAAACGAAACCCACTTGATCGATATGAAAAACATGCGCTCAAAAAAGACCTCCTACACCCCCCTCGCCAAGTGATCGAGTTTAGTCAGAATTTGCTCTAGAAGTTGCTCCCGCTCCGGACTGACTTCCTCTAATAGCTAGGTAGACTCGCAGGAAGATGCTCCTGATAGTGCGCATTTGTATTAGTACAAAAATGGATCTATGCTCGAGTGGAAGATCGTGCAGATGATATAGATGTTACAAAAATACTTAATACCTTGATGTACAAAGTAGCAACAATGTAGAAATAAAGAGAGAAAGCAAGAATGTAATCAATGGTGGAACAATCTCTTGTTTCCGTCGACTATGGTCGCGTGCTTCACTGTGTGCGATGGAATGACTGCTTGGCGAGAAGATCACTCTCTCAAGTTCTCTATCTTTGGTTGCTTCTTGGAGAGGGTCTGCCGCAGATGACCAGTGTTCGAAAAATTTCAACAACCTTTTTGCCTTTGATTTTGCCTTTTTATAGAGTATGCATTGCAACTTTTGGGTGTTCACGTTGCCCTACTTTACGTCATTTCCGACTAATTGATGACAGTTTATAGCGCCGCAGATATGGCAGAGTATCTGTTAAGGTCCGATTTACATATGTCAGAGATCCCAAAGCGTGCATATGGACGCATAGGTTTGAGTTAGGAGTTCCCTACAAAAGATCATGCGTTTGAGATACAATTTACTTTAAGAAAATTTACCTTAAGCAAATCAAAAATACAAAACGCAAAGAAGATTTTTATCAATGAATATAAGTTAAGATTGCTACATAATACATTAAATCCTTTCCATTATTCTAAGAAAAAACTATAATAACTTATGTACCTACAAGTTATCACCTCACATCTGCCCTTAAGATCTGATCGTCAAAGAACCTCTCTTCAATTTCCTTCCAACTCTCCTAGACCTCTTTGTGCTCCAGGCGAGACAAGTGATCGGCAACTTAATTCTCTGTTCCCTTCCTATCCTTGATTTCTATAACAAATTCTTGAAGGAGCAAAATGTTGGGATTTATGCCCTAAAGCCTCGTAATTGATTAGATAATTAATTTAATTATTAATTATGCAATATTAATTTACCCATTGACAAAAAAATCCAAGGTTATTGCATGAAATCTTTGATATACAATTGGATCATGTTCAAGAAATATACAAGTGGATCATGTTCAAGGTCTATAGTATATGGATAAGGTTAGGTGCCTTATCTTGGTGACACTATGGATACAGCCCACTTTGTAATAAATACAAATGGTTTGATCCAAACCGTTCATGTAGAGACATATAAGTGGGGGTATCCTATACAAAGAGTTTGTATAAGACCATACCGTAAAATATTTAATCTCTCTTTGTAAATCCATTAATTGATGAGATTAATATTTCATAAGATAATCATGTGCGACTCAATCTTAATCCTAAGTGACTTATGTACTCCTGTCTATGAAGTCGGTCCTTTGATTTGCATGGATGAGAGTGACCCAAGTTGCCAACTCAATAAGCCTACCACTTTGAAGATTTGACTAAATGGGGAGCTGGAAACATAACTTCACAAGATGGAATTCACTCATTCCCAGATTGGGTAAATAGATGAGTAGTTCCCTTAAGTGCTGATTTTAGGTTTTGAACAAAGGGCCCCACCCTCTCACTGGCCCGAGAGGGACTTAGTTTATAGTTAGACCATAAACAAATTGTTCATTAGAGAAATTAGTGGTACTTAAGGATAATAGGTAATTACTTGGATAGAACGAACATTTGACCCAGCTGTAATTATGAATAACTCGTGAAGAATCGACTTGCTTACACTGATTATATCCATGGACACAACTTGTCCTACAATGTATAAGAGCTCAACTATGAGTCTATAGTGGTTTTTCCTGTAGTTAATGAATGAAGATGAATTTAATTAAAGAGTTTAATTAATATTAATCTTGGATCATGGGAGCTTATAATCTGTAGGTCCATAAGGTCCCCTTGCTAGCTCACCATGGACCAAGAAGGATCAACTATGTTGAAATAAAAATTTGAAATATTCAAATTTATGAGGAAAAATATTAATTGTATTAGATACAATTAATCACATGATTTATTCTAAAATTTATTTGAATAAGATTCAAATTATAACTTTATAATACGGAGAATTAATTTATTTGAATATGATTTAAATAATTAATTATTTATTTGGATAAAATCCATATAAATAAATAGATGGAGAATTAATTAATAATTTGAATTGGATTCAAATAATTAATTATTTAATTTGGATGGGATCCAAATTAAAGATAATGCAGAAAACAAATATTTAAATAAGTTTTAAATATTTAAAACTATTTAATATGAGATATTATTTAGATATTATTAAATATTTATTTTAAAATCTCTGTAGAGACGTTATCCAAATAGGATTAGGAGTAACTCACAGAGTCTATAAATAGGGCCCCTGGGAGCCCTCGTAGAATACAAACTCCCTACAAAAAAATAATTCTTAAAACTCTCCCTCTTGAAATTATACCAATTTTCTTAGAAAATTCTTCTTCCTCTATTCTTTCAAGAAGCAGTTCCCACAAACCGGATCCTTGCTAGAATTGTAGCAAGAAAGATCTCTTGGAAAAGGATAACTATAAGCTGACTATCAGTTCGAGGAGAGATTTTGCTGAAATTATGGATTAGCAAAGTTACATTGTTTAACATTTTCTTAACTTTATGTATTTTTAATTCTTTCAAAAAATCAAAGAACACGATCACACGCTTCCGCCGACATTCAATTCCCTTCAATTGGTATAAGAGCCAATCTTTGATTCTTGATTTGAATTAAAAATATTGTATGGTGGGTGTAATTATTCATGTATGAGATATGTGAAGGTTTGCAAAATTGATTGTTTAGGGATATTTAGGCATTAGATTTTAAAGTTTTTATTAGATCAATTCTAAAATCCTCAAGTGTTAGGGTTGTCTTGTAATCTTTTTTATGTAAAAGTGCTACATACTCTTGAAAAAAACATTGGTTTTCCCAAAATATTGAAATCTGGAAAATCTGGAATTTTTCAAATTTGGAAATTCTGCTATGTGTCATCTATTGTGCGTCTTCAAAGCTTCTGGCAGGGTGTTTCAAACTCTAAATTTTGAAGGCCAAATAAGAAATGGAAGACCAAGATGTGTCTTGGAAATTCAAATTATTATAATTTTGAATTTTATCTTTAATTTCTAGGATATGCCAAATATGTCGATCAATTTTGCTTTATTTAATTTAATTATGCATGTGATATATGTTTTAAATTAAATGAATGTTGCATAGAGTATGCCATTTTATCTTTAATATCATGCATGTAGAGATCCTCTTTTATTTAAATATAAGTATGATATTTAAATTGCTGTAAAGATGCATGTAGAGATTCTTATATAATTCCTATTTATATGCATGTGGAGATTCTCTTTAATTTTAAATATAAGTATTATATTTAAATTGTTATAGAGATTCATGTAGAGATTCTTCTTTAATTAAAATATAATTGTTATATTAAATAATTAAATGATGAATTATGTAAGATTGCATGCTTAGATAAATATAAATTTAGTTTAATTTTAAATTGTTTAAAATTCTAGTTTTATCTTTATATTTTTCTAATGAGATAAGAAATATTGCATGTTTGCATAATAGGATTAGGATCTTGCTTAAATAAAGATACTATTAACTAATTTTAGTTTATCTTTTTATTTTTCTAATGAGATTAGAAATATTGCATGCTTGCTAATGAGATTAGGATCTTTCTTGGATAAAGATAAAATAGATTCAATTTTTTACAATTTAAAATTTTGATTTATCTTTATTAAAATTCTAATTAGAGATTAGAATAAAGTAATGCTTATCTAATGAGATTGGATTAAAACAAATCTTTAATTTAATTTTAAATGGTTTAAAATGGGCAAATTAAAAGATTTAATAATAAAAGGTTGCCTATAAGGGAACTCTGTCTAAGGAAGGTTCTGTCTAAGGCTGGGTATTTAAGCTGACAGTAACGGAACACCCTGGGAACTGACTTGGGAGTTGAACTAGTCAAACTTTTATTAAAATATAATGTGACTAGTTTATTAAAGAGTTTAATAAACTTGGGATATATCACATTAATGGAAACTATGCAAACATAAGAGTTATGTTTGGGCAAACAAACCAAAACTTGGATAAATTATTTAGCATAAGTTTGTCTAAGTAATGAAACCTCTATTTCAAAATACTTAGTGGGATAATAGATGTATATAATATATCCTCTCTCTTACATTCCCTAGTAAGATTCACATCGTAAAACTCATGCTTGGCCTCGTGGCGGCTTTGCTTCGGCACTACTTCTGTCCCCCTTTGGTAGGTGTTTGCATAAGTCAAGATCAAGGTGAATTACAGAAAGTATTTATAGTAAGTGGGAGAAGGATTTGTGTCAAAATATCCTGCAGTCTCCATCATTGGTTTACATCGTGAGACTCATACTTGGCCTCGTGGCGGCTTTACTTCGACATTGCTTCCGTCCCCCTTCAAAAGATGTTTGCATGGGTCAATATCAAGCTAAACTCCAGCAATAGATAGGACTATAGTTTTAAGTTTCCAATATTGACTTTCCCTTTGGTAGGCTTGTTAAGGTAGAACTACAAGATCTAAAATGATGGGTTACACTTACAAGCGCACATTAAAGTTGTTAATAGTGTTCTGACCAAATAATGGTAACTAAACATTATTGGAATAAGAGTTATTCTTGTACAATGTTTGGTTGAGAATATCTCAATCGAGTGAAGGAGCATTTGACCTACCCTTGACCGACACTTATTCTAAATCATTGGAGTATCATTGCATTAGACATGATTTATAAGGTTCATAAAATTTAATGCTAAATTTGAATGGATATCTGATTGCATGCTATTATCTAATATATTTTATATATTTCAATGTTGCGTCATTTTCTCTCATGATTTTAATTTTGAATTATCGATATAAGTCAAAATTTGATAAAAAATATTACTTGGAAAAGTACAATTGACACTATTTTAATGGTAGTGTAATTTTTAGAATTTGTCTTTAATTGAGAAATGTTTTCAAAGTCCTATTGCCACTTCATGATAGCTTATATTTATCTTCTAATTGACGTACATGATGTCAAGCATGGAAGATAAAACACAAGACAACAACATATGAGATGTTACAATCAATATAAACTTAATTTAGATAATTATCTAAATAATCTTAAGATTAAGTATTATGTTCCAAAAAAATAAATCATGTGACTAAAACTGTAAGGAAACTGTTCCAAATTAGCTTGGGGAGTCACATAATGAGGAATTTTGGAAATAGCTCAATGGAACGAAAAATAAGAATGAAAGTAAATTTGATTTATTAGATTCTTGGTGGAAAATGAAGATTCGCACCTGGATAGTTGAATAAGAATCCACTATCAAATTTTTCTTCATTACAATTAGATTGTAATTTTTGGAAAATACTTAATGACGTAGAATAGTTTCTACATGTTTGGCACTAGGAAGTCCATCTTAGTTAGTGTAGTGGGAGACATAAGATGTCATATTTGATACTTATGCTAAATGTGGTGGTTTCATCACCATAAGAGAAATTCAGTTTCTCAAAACTTTATTACTAATTAATTCATAAGGTATGAATATTTTATGTAATAAAGCATATTTTCAAAAGTTGTTTGAAAATATGTTCAGCCCTAGATAAGTACAATTAGTATGTGTTAAAATCTTTAACATATACAAATACCACACTGAGATATTCAAGATTATTGAATCCATAATCAAACGACAAATTATTTTCTCTTAAAAGATACTTAGTTTTGGCAAAGTTGATTATCATCAATTTTATAAAATGAATAGTATAGATAATTCTTTAAGAGTTAGAGTTAAATTACTTTACATGTCTGAAGATCTTGCCGTTTATGCAAGATAGTCATTGAATCTTATTGGATAAGGCAAAAGACCAATGAACATGTTTGATTTACATATTTTTGACCTGAGAGATCTGGTGAATGTAAAAGTCAAATAAACATTCTAAATATTTCATCAATTGGTTTGATGAATATTTAGTGTATCAATATCTTTATCTAATGCAACTTAAGTCTTTTCTTTGAAGAAGTTCAAAGAAGTTCAAAGAAGTTAGACTAAAGTTTTAATCAATTAGGCAAGTCTATCAAGACATTATGATCAGATCATAAAAGTACAGAAACTTCAGTACTATGCGTAATTGATAGAAAATGGGATTATATTTCAACTTTAAGCATTAGATACAATTTGAATGAAATTATGCTTCAAAAGGAGAAAGTTGACCTTGTTGGACTTGGTCATGTTAATGATGAGTACTTTGTTAGACATGGTCACATCTTTAACAAATTACACAACATTGCCATATTCTGGTTAGGGCATGCAATAGATTGCACTGTGAACATTATTTCTTCCCAAACTGTCTGGGAGACAATTTTGGATTATGAAAGTGTAGTAAACTAGTTTACAACATTTCATATATGGGTATGTTAAGATGCACATGTTGAAACAAACCTAAAGGATTGCATATGTACACGGATATGCCTAAGAGTAGGCTGCCCTCATGGAGGAAGAGAATGATCTTTTATGCAATCTTAAATAAAATAAAGTATTTGTATGTCAAATATTAATTTTATGCAACCTTTACTAATGGTTAAATAGTGTCGATACTTTGGTTTCAAGTAAATCCACTAAGAGTTAATAAGTGTTATTAACCATTTAATTACATTTGAATGTCAAATGAATCCCAGTTAAAGATGATGTAGTGGGAGAGTTATTGGATAACTCAACCTTTACTATGACTTAGTTGAAGTCAAAATTGTCATATTAGTTGACAAATTTAAGACTTATCATCCTCAAAATCGTGTTGAGGGATGTTGACAAGGATTTTTAAGTCAATGTCATGAACTCAAGATAAAGTTTTCGTACTTCATTTCAGTCTAAATTTGTAGATTTTCTTGATGGGATAAAACTCATAGGATATGAATAGATCTACAAAAGAGTCCTACATGTGTAGATAGGAAAATTTAGATCTTCAAAGTAAGACATATGGCAAAAAGGGTAAAACCTATTGGAAGAAATTAGACTATGGATCAATTCTCTCACTCGTTGCCATAATTGAGTCTTTTGAGCATTGTTCATTGTTGCATATGAGATATGTAAAATGAAGGTTTAGATTCTTTTATGAAAAGAATTTAAAGAATGCATCTACACAAACAAATTGAGGAGTTCAACTTTCAAAGATCAAATGCAAAGAGTTTACAAAATTGTATAGGTTCATTCGAGAAATGAATTAGACAATTAAAGATCTTTGAATATAAGATTTGATAAGAGTTGTCATAACCTATGACTTTGAACATATTGGGAAAAGATCTTGTATAGACAAGAGAGTCATTAATTGACAAGTGGATATTTCTCATGTTTTATGTTAATGGTGTATTACTCATTATGAATGATGTAATATAACATAAAAATTTGACTACCTAACCAATTAAGGACATAATGTTAAGTTTGTCTCAAGCATCTTACATTTACAAAATGTTTGTCAAATATTTGATGTATGACTTCAAAAGAATGATAATGTATCATTCAAATGTGAAGTTATGTCTAAGGAAAAGTATCCTAAGACACCTCAAGTGTTGAGGACATATGATTAATTATCTTCTCTCAGTATGAGATAATTAATGCATAAATGAGACTTAACATGCACTTTATTGGTTCTATTGGTTATATCAATGGTGGAACCATTGAGTAGAAAATTGAAAGTTTTCTCAAAGCATCTATGGATAATGCTAAATTTTGTGTATGGTGTTAAGATTTGATCTTTCACAACATACATTGGGTCTTACAAAGATTTAGAGAAATCTATGGTAAGATAAAATTTTATCCTATGTGGTGGAGATTGGTACGCAATACATTTGTTTTTGCTTATGAAGCAAAATTTTGTGTAGCCATAAAAATATCCTAATAGTTCTAAAAGTGTTTTAGTTCTAAGTTAATCGATCATTTTCTATGAGATAATGATGGTGTAAAGGCTAATACTAAGGATATAATAGACACTAACTTCTACGATAAAGCATATTGAGAGAAAGTATCATGGTAGTGACCAAGATGATTTTGAATGACATATGGTTTGATTTATATAAAAACACTCTTAAGGCTAAAGTGTATGAGAGTCACCTAGAATTTCTAGGACTACGAGACATGTCTCTTCTTTGCTAGGGCAAGTGGGGGATCATGTTGGGTATATAGTATGCCCTAGGATACATGTCTCACCAGCTTTAGTGCAAGTGGGAGATTGTTGGGATTTATGCCCTAAAGCCTTGTAATTGATTAGTTAATTAATTTAATTATCAATTATGCAATATTCATTTATCCATTGACGAAAAAATCCAAGGTTATTCCATGAACTCTTGAACATGTATGTACTTGACATACAAGTGGATCATGTTCAAGAAATAACCTAAAGATTTATAGTATATGGATAAGGTTAGGTGCCTTACCCTAGTGACACTATGGATAAGACTCACTTTGTAATAGTTACAAATGGTTTGATCCCGATCGTTCATGTAGAGACATGTGAGTCGGAGTATCCTGTATAAAGAGTTTGTATAAGACGAAACCGCAAAATATTTAATCTCTCTTTGTAAATCCGTTAATTGATGAGATTAATATTTCATAGGATGATCATGTGCAACTCGATCTTCATCCTGAGTGACTTATGAACTCCTATCTGTGAGGTCGGTTCTTTGATTTGCATGGGTAAGAGTAGCCCGAGTTGTCGACTCAATAAGCCTACCATTTTGGGGATTTGACTAAATAGAGAGCTGGAAACATAACTTCACAAGATGAAATTCACTCCTTCCTAGATTAGATAAGTAGATGTGTAATTCCCTTAAGTGCTGATTTCGAGTCTTGAATAGGGGGCCCTATCCTCTCACTAGCCCGAGAAGGACTTAGTTTATGGTTGGACCATAAACAAATTGTTCATTAGAGAAATCAATGGTACTTATGGATAAGAGGTAATTATAGGGGTACAACGGACATTTGACGTAGCTGTAATTATGAATAACTCGTAAAGGATCAACTTGCTTAGACTAATTATATCCATTGACACAGCTTGTCCTACAGTGCATAAGAGTTCAACTATGGGTCTATAGTGGTTTGCCTTGTAATTAATGAATGAAGATTAATTTAATTAAAAAGTTTAATTAACTAATCTTGGACCATTAGAGCTTATAATCTATAGGTCCATAAGATCCCCTTGCTAGCTCACCACGGACCAACAAGAATCAACTACGTTGAAAGAAAAATTTGAAATGTTTAAATTTATGAGGAAAAATATTAATTGTATTGGATACAATTAATTACATAATTTATTATAAAGTTTATTTGAATAAGATTCAAATTATAACTATATAACATGGAGAATTAATTTATGGAAAATTATCTTAAATGGCACAACTAATAGCAAAATACATAGTCTATCTGCGATAGCCTGCGATAGATCGCGATAGACTGTGATAAATCACGATAGACTACTATCTATGTCGATCGTGACACTATTTTGACCTAGATAATAGTTTATTACGATCTAACGTGGTCTATCGCAGATAGACAATGAAAATTTGTTGTATTTGTAAATATATTGGTTTCTTTTGCTATATTTGAAAAGAGCCCTTAATTTATTTAAATATGATTCAAATAATTAATTATTTATTCGGATGAAATCCATATAAGTAAATAGATGGAGAATTAATTAGTTAATTTGAACTGGATTCAAATAATTAATTATTAATTTGGAAGAGATTCAAATTAAAGATACTGCTGGAAATAAATATTTAAATAAGTTTTAAATATTTTAAACCATTTAATATGAGATATGTGGGTAGATATTTATTAATATTAGATATTATTAAATATTTAATTTAAAATCTCTGCAGAGGCGTTATCCAAATAGGATTAGGAGTAAGCCATAGAGTCTATAAATAGAGCCCTTGAGAGCCCTCATAGAATACACACTCTCTACAAAAATAATCTCTGCGATTACTCTTAAAACCCTCCCTCTAGAAATTATCCCAATTTTCTTAGAAAAGTTCTTAGAAAATTCTTCCTCTATTCTTTCAAGAAGCAGTTCCCACAAACCGGATCCTTGCTAGAGTCATAGCAAGGAAGATCTTTTGGAAAAGGAAGACTACAAGGAGAAAACTATCGGTTCGAGGAGAGATTTTGCTGAAATTATTGATCGGCAAAGATACGTTGTTTAACCTTTTCTTAACTTTTTGTATTTTTAATTCTTTCAAGAAATCAAAGAACGAAATCACACGCTTCCGCAGGAATTCAATTCCCTTCACAAGATCCATTGGATAAGTCTTGGTTTAGCATCCTTCTTAGCCATGAAATACTTGATCGCAGAGTAGCATTATAGACAGTCACTGTTGAACCCACTAAATAAGCTTGGAACTTACCCGTAGCAAAAACCACAGCCAACATCTCCTTTTTTGTGGTGGTATAATTCTCTTGTGAGTCATTTAGGGTTTTACTGGCACAGAAATAGGATGCATGATTCTATCCTTTCTCTTCCCTAGCACTACACCCACCGCATAGTTGCTTGTGTCACACATAAGTTCAAATGGATACGCAAATCAGGAGCAACTAAGATAAGGGTAGTGATCAAGGTAAGCCCCGTACTTGTTATTGAGAGAAAGTAAGTAAAAAGAAATTATGGGGCAGGTAAGTAAAGAAAATTGGCTAAGTTGGGGGAGAGTGAAAATGGTTAAGTGTTGGCCATGTGATGAGTGACCAAGCGTTGAAGAATGTTTAAGCTTGACAAGAGTTTCCGCTGATAAGCATGTGTTGAAGAGGGCAGCTAGGCGGGGAAAAGATGTGAAGGGAGAAGGGTGCAATATGCGTTAATAGACGTATGCGTTGAAGGCTACTATGTGCTAGAAGTTGGCATCGCTATGCGTTGAGATGGCCTATGCATTGAAGGATGGTATGCGTCGAACATAGAAAAGTGGCCGAGAGGACCATGTGGTAATCAGCTATCCGGCGTGGAGCAATCGGTGGCATAGTAAGTGGAGACTATACGTTGCCGAAGCCATGCACAGAAGGTGGCGCTGGCTAATTCTAGAAGGAGGATGAAGTTAGAGCTAGTAAGTCGGTGATTTATATTGACATATAAAGGAGTGCATCGAATAATTAAGCCTTTTTGGATACATTTTCGAACTCAGATTAACTCTATTTCGCAGAAGAACATCGAGGAGAGGTAGAAGAAGGTACTTATGTCGAATTTGAGTAGAAATCAGATCAGTTTCATGATGATTTTGATGCTGGAACCAGAAGCTTGATTGTTACTGATAGACTTGAACACCAATCGGTGTTTGAAGGAGAGTGAACCGAGGACGTCGAAGCAAGAACTGAAATTTTGAGGTAAGTAAGTTGAATCAATTCTTAGCAACTTCCATGAAGGATGTGTAAGCTAAATCCGAGCGAAAATGTGTTAATCTTTAGGAAGAAGTAAGCGGAGTTGAACTGCTTAGCAAATCAGGGCAGCCGAAGTTATTTGAGAATAATTCTCAAATGAAGACGAATCATGGCCTGAAATTTTGAGGTAAGCTAGGAAACTCATTACTTTACAAGATTGTAGAAGGAGGGAAGTTCTGATTTTGGCTGTAATATGGTTTTTAGCAAGATAAAGGGAGAGTTTGAAGGGAAGGAAGAAGAACTGTGATATCAAGTGTCGCTAGATAGTGGTAGGAGAGTGAGCAGCGGAACGGGTATCGCGGATAAAACGCAAAGGAGCTCTGCGTCTCATAACTCTCGCTGAAGTCTCGTTAGGTATCGTTCCTTAAGATGATATTGCTAGTCTAATTCACTCCAGTTTCGCTAGTGCAACACCCAGTAGTGTGAATCTCGCTGGTGGTCTCGCTAGTAACATAGAGTATCGCTAGTTATTAACATGCATACCTAATGATTTTGAAAAAGGAGTTCAAAGGAAACCTAATATGAGAAATGTGTTTTACAGGCCAAGAAGAGCTCGGAAAAGCATACAATCCGCTCGGGGCCTAAAACAAACTGTGAGTGGCTCTCTAACTTGTCCAAGGATCATCGTTAATAATGTACAAGTGAAAGTGAATATATTATGTGAATTTCTGTATGGGTGCTATCTAAATGCAAACCACGGCTGAAGGATCCTATGTGAAGGCCTATGGAGATATGATATAAGATACACAGTGCCAAGGGACCATGAGTGAAGACACTAGTGAAATTCATTGAGATAGTTTCCAATGCCGAAGGACCTTGTGAGAAGGCATATGAAAATCAGTACATGAAGGCTCAGTGCTGAAGGACCACGAGTGAAGGCACTTAAGCAGTGAAATATATAATGAAACTCAGTGCTGAGGGACATTATGAGAAGGCACTTGAGTGTTGAAACGCCGAAGGACTAAGTGCGAAGGCGTATGAATGTATGAATACATGAATATATGAATAATAGGGACGGAATACTTGATATAAGGTTAATAAGGCGTTGAGCTTTGCTCCGTTGCTTCTTAGAAAGATATTTATGCTATTTTGTTGAATGGTAGGAGTGATCCAGTAATCTGTGCTAACAAGATATATAGTAGTGTTATAATCAGCATTAACTCAAGGATTAGATTGTAAATGATATTTTAGTCGCTCACTGTGTTTTAAGCTCACACCTTCTTGTTTATTGTTGTTTGTTTCAGGTAACGAGCGTGTCCGGGACGCCTAGCCTAGAAAAGATTCTCGTCTGGGCTTACTTGGTTTTAGTTCTCTAGGATAGTTATAAATACTCAGTCTAAGTACATATTTTGTCATATAAGATTTTGTGGCATTGTACTGTATGCTGAACAAATACTCTTGTATAATAAATTATGAGTTGAGAAACCTTATGTAAAATTTATGATTACCCTATAATGTTTCATTAGTATAAACGTTTGCACATTTGATTTGGTATTGGATTGTGCTTCAAGATATAAAATGACGTGTATGTGTATAGGTTGCACTTACTCCTAGGTTAGGAAGGTAATCTGGGAGGGGGTGTGACAATTAACGCTTGCCTCAGGGACTCAAACGTGTGCCGGCATGATTCATCAAAGTTATATTCTCTGTTAGCTTCCATCAAGGAGCTTAAAGGTTTGGAAATTTGCGAGAATCCTTGTATGTGAAGGGAATTGCATCCCGGCGAAAGCGTGTGATCGCGTTCTTTGATTTCTTGAAAGAATTAAAAATACAAACAATTAAAAAAAGGTTAAGCACCTACCTTTGCCGATCCATAATTTAAGCAAAATTTTCTCCTCCAACCAATAGTCTTTTCCTTGTAGTATTCCTTTTCCAAGAGATCTTCCTTGCTATGACTCTAGCAAGGATCCGATTTGTGGGAACCGCTTCTTGAAAGAATGAGAAGAATTTTCTTAGAACATTTCTAAGAAAATTGGGAGAATTTCTAGAGGGAGAATTTTAGAGTAATTATAGAGATTGTTCTTGTAGAGAGAGTTGTGTGTTCTATGAGAGCTCCCAAGGGCCCTATTTATAGAACTTTATGGGTTATTCCTGATAACCTCTCTGTAGAGATTTTAAATTAAATATTTAATAATATCAAATATTAACAAAAATTTATCCAAATAATATCTCATATTAAATGGTTTAAAATATTTGAATCTTATTTAAATATTTATTTTCTGCAGAATCTTTAATTTGAATCTCATTCAAATTAAATAATTAATTATTTGAATCCAATTCAAATTAATTAATGATTTCTCCCTTTATTTATTTATATGGATTTCATCCAAATAACTAATTAATTATATGAATCATATTCAAATAAATTAATTCTCCATATTATAAAGTTATAGTTTGAATCTTATTCAAATAAACTTTATAATAAATCATGCAACTAATTGTATCAAATACAATTAATATTTTCCCTCATAAATTTAAACATTTCAAAAAAAAATTTGAATATAGTTGATCCTTGTTGGTTCTTGATGAGCTAGCAAGAGGATCTTATAGACATACAGATTATAAGCTCCAATCATCCAAGATTAATTAATTGAACTCTTTAATTAAATTATTCTTCATTCATTAACTACAAAGCAAACTACTATAGACCCATAGTTGAACTCTTATGCACTGTAGGACAAGTTGTGTCCATGGATATAATCAGTATAAGCAAGTCGATCCTTCACGAGTTGTTCATAATTACAGTTAGGTCAAATGTCCGTTTTACCCCTGTAATTATCTCTTATCTTAAGTACCACTAATTTCTCTAATGAACAATTTGTTTATGATCCAACCATAAACTAAGTCCTTCTCGGGCCAATAAGAGGGTGGAGCCCCTTGTTCAAGACCTGAAATTAGCACTTAAGAGAACTACTCATCTACTTACTCTATTTCGGAAGGAGAGAATTTCATCTTGTGAAGTTATGTTCCCAGCTCCCCATTTAGTCAAATTCCCAAAATGGTAGGCTTATTGAGTTGGCAACTTGGACGATTCTCACCCATGCAAATCAAAGGACTGGCCTCACAGATTAGGAGTTCATAAGTCACTCAGGATTAAGATCGAGTCGCACATGATCATCCTATGAAATATTAATCTCATCAATTAACGGATTTGGAAAGAGATTAAATATGTTGCGGTCTTGTCTTATACAAACTCTTTGTATAGGATACCCCCACTCACATGTCTCCACATGAACGGTTTGGATCAAACTATTTGTAACTATTACAAATGGGTCGTATCTATAGTGTCACCAGAATAAGGCACCCAACCTTATTCATATACTATAGACCTTTAGGTTATTCCTAGAACATGATTCACTTGTATGTCAACGACATACATGTTCAAGACTTCATGCAACAACCTTGGATTTTTTTTCATTAATGGATAAATTAATATTGCATAATTAATAATTAAATTAATTAACTAATCAATTATGAGGCTTTAGGGCACAAATCCCAATAGTATGAAGCGTCTATAAAATCCAGCATGGCCAAGAAAACTTCTAGCATCTTCACATTGGTCGAGACAGGCAACTTAGCAATGACATCTATTTTTGCTTGATCCACCTCTATCCCAACCTTGGAAATCTTGTGCCCCAACACTATCCCATCTGTTACCATGAAATGACACTTCTCCCAATTAAGGACTAAGTTGGTTTCTTCACATCTTTTAAGCACTCGTTCCAAGTTGGTTAAGCAGGCATTGTAGAAGTCACCAAAAACTGAGAAGTCGTCAATAAATACTTCCACTGATTGTTCCAGGAAATTTGAAAATATGGCCATCATACATTGCTAGAATGTGTACCATAGGGGTAAGTGAAAGTAGTTTTCTCTTGATCTTCTAACACAATCATGATCTAATTGTACCCTGAATATCTAATTGTACCATAGGGGAAATAATGTCTAGCATTTTATCAATAAAGAGCAAGGGGAAATGATCCTTCTTGGTGGTGAGGTTCAGCTTTCTGTAATCCATACAGATATACCATCCAGCTACAGTTCTTGTGGGGTTAGGTAGGAGTGAATTTCATCTTGCAAAACTATGTCCATAACTATCTGATGTGCACTTTCTGTGTTAACCGCGAGTGCACAGGTCAAGTTACAATATAAGATGGTGAAGTCTGAATATTGTTCCACTGAAGATACAATTATGAAGGTTACAGTTACTTAGCTATTCTAGAATTAAATCAATTTTATTTGAGAATTGGAATTGAAGTGGTGATTTTGGAAACAAAACTAAAAAGGAAAGCAAATAAATAAGAAACACAAGAGTCAAAGAATTCTTATTTACTTCATCATGCAATATTCTAGTGTTCATTGATTTCATTGCAACTCATATGCTTCAGTCTAGAAACATAAATCCGAGTTATTTTCTCTAAAAAACAAACTTTTCTCATACAACTCAATTGATTACTAATTTCTTGAAACCAGTACAAATTACATGACATTAAGAATAGTCTTTAGCAACTTTCATTGTTAACCTAACTATTTTCATGAGAGATTAATAACAATTCTTTGTTATTGATCTAGTTAGACATACAATTATCTCAACCATACATCTAAGTTATCATTCAAAAATGGCCATTCAACAAGAATTTAAGCACAATAACAAAGAAAAGCATAATCATTACAACAAAACCATGAATAGTCTACAATATCAACATTCTTCATGAACAATTCATCAATACCCTAAAACTAAAGAGTTTAGGCACTCATAGCTTTAACCACTCATATTTTTTTCACAAACAATATGAGCAGAGAAAGAGTGTAAAGAAATGGAAACTCTACTGAAAAGGAGATCTTGATTGAGAAAGAACTGTTAATATGTCTTTGGTTTTAACGTCGGAAACTCGAACGGCACCACAATTCTATCTCGAACTCTTTTCTCTCTTCCTTGCAGCTAACTCACTCTTTGGACTTTAATAAATTCTCTCTTAATTCTCTTCTTCTTGTGTCTCTTGGTGTGTAGATTGATGTTTAGGGCTGCTGGAAACCCTCCAATTTATAGAGTTGGCCGCCCAAAATTCTTTCCAAAAATATAGATTCTTCAAAAATGGAAATCTGGCGTCGCAACACTGGTCAATAGTGTCGTTGTGCTGTCTGTCATCAAAGGATGGCGTCGCCGCGTTGTAGGATGGCGCCACAACTATTGGGTTTTATTGGTGTGTTACTTCGATAAGCGTTATTGATTGTTTTTGTTTGTTTTGTCTTAATAATCATAAATCCAATAAACTAACATCCTTGGCTGTTTTATGAGTCTTCAACTGTATGTGGCCACATATGGAGATCAATGTTCAAGATACAGTCTAAATGGTCTATAGTATAGGGATAAAGCTGATGTTGTGTTTGCAGATAGATAAAATAAGTCTCCGGCAACGGCGCCAAAAACTTGTTGTGCAGCAGATCTGAAGTCCAAAAACTTACTGTTGTGTCTATCTTTATTAAGCTTACTATGCGTTCAGCATGCTTAATATATGCATTACTAATCTGTCAAGTTTTCCTATTCTTAACCCAAGTATAAGCAAAGAAATAAGTTTACTCGGTGAGTCCGAGATTGAACAAAGGGACTATGCTGATTCTATAATTCGTCGGATTATTAGAGTGGGAGTGGTAACAAAAAATAGTTGAAACGGATGCGTCTAACTAAAGAAAGCAATAACATGTACATTAAATTAAAATGTGGTAAAGGGTAAGGAATGAGACACAGCAAAGTCAGCTAAATGGACTAAATGAATGGATAAAAATAGGGTTCGGGTTGGTTAACATCTAAAATCAGAAACGCATAATAATAGTCTATTCATACTTGCGACTCTTCTCCCGGTTGTCAATCGCTATGTGTTGTATGTCTATACCACATAAGAGAGTGTTAAGTACCAAGATTATTCCTATGTCTAGGTAACAGTTCTTAGCCTTGTCAATTGAGTTCCACAATCACTTACCCTTTCGAGCAATCTGATTATTACTACTTATATCGATTAGCTAGATGGACATAAGCATCGGATTAAGATTACAATTAACAAGATGCAATAGTTATACTATGGTTCTTATTTAGATGCTAATGCAACCCATGACCCTTGAAAGATTAGCTACTCATGGATTTAAAGTAATAAGCGGAAAGTGTAGAGAAATGGATAGACATGGAAGATTTGTAGATTAATGAACAATTTTAGACAACTCAATGTCTTGACACAAATTAAAATCAGAGCTAGAAAAAGAGATAAAAAGCACGAAAGGCGTCAATGTCTTGAGTTGCCGGAATGGAAACGTGAGGTTCTGTTGTGAAGTGGTTAGGCGGAGGGAAGACTCTTCTCGCTCGAGCTATTCGTCTCCGGTTGTCTTCTGGAGAGAACTCTGCTGTCACTTAGGAATTCTTCCAAGAATCAACCTTTTATAGAGCCTGCGTTCGTAATCAGTGACAAATCTGCGTGATTGGGGGAAATTGACGTCATGTGTCTATCTTGCCTAATTGCGTAATTCTCGATTCAATTTAGATCCACCACTTTAGCCACAGATCATGCATGTCAATCTTTGACAATCTCTCAAGATTCTGATCTGATTTTCCGCTGCCTTGCGTTTCTGGTCGTTATGCGTCCATGGAGAATTTTGGTTCATGCGTTCACTCATGTCGACGCATCCATATGTTCTAACGCATCATCCTGCTGTTGAGCGATTGTCAGCGCGTCCACAGGTTGCTTGCGTTCCTGTGTTAAAACATGTGTTTTAGGCTCAAAAAGCTATAAAATAATTATCTTAATCAATTTACAAGAGTAGAACGCAGAGGAAGATTTATCAATAGAATTTAACATAAACTACTGCATGATTCTCTATTTAATCTCTATTTTTCTAAGAAAAAGGCTGTAATATCTTGTATTTCTACAAGTTATCAGCTGGGTACCTTATCTTGGTGACACTATGGATACGACCCACTTTTTATTTGATACAAACGCAATGATCTAACACGTTCGTGAAGGTGACAATGTGAGTGGGGGTATCTTATGCAATGAGTTTGCATAAGACTGGACCACGAAATAGTAATCACTAGATGTAACTTTGTTGACTAGTTAGGTTTTTATTTTAATAGGATGACCTAGACAACTTAGTCTTAATCCTGAGTATAATATGAACTCTTGTCCACGATGGATTGTCCTTTGATTTGTATGAGTGAGAGTAGCCGTTTGCTGACTCAATAAGCCTACCATCTTGGAGACAAGACCGAGTGGGCAGCTAGGGACATAATTATACAAGATGGAATTCACTCATTCCCATTTTTAGGGTAAGCAGATAAGTGTTCTCTTTCCTAGCTCCTCTCGGCCTGAAATAATACGTTTCCCTTTGTTAGATTTCCTTAACATTCCTTTTCCATAAGAAACAAGCTTTAGATATGCCTAATATTCATCCCAGAGACCAGACTACCTAAAGAAAACCATCACCGAGACTATATTTCATGAAGAAATGCTCAACCGAGGCTATACTTAATTTAAAAGTTCATTAATGATCTAGATTTAAGCCATTAGCGAGAATAAATTAGCAAAACAAGCCAAAAACTAGTAGTACCAACGAGACTGTGGAGGAGCGAGACCAACGAAAGCCACAACCCAGCAAGATTTGTGAGACAATTTTGACTAGCGAGACTAGCGAGACTAGTCTCGCTCTCGCTCCTTCACGCTTAACCTTTCCAACGAGACCTGTTTCTTTCTACTAATATTCTCGCTACCTCTCGAACTTCTAGCTGTTAAAAGTCATAGTTCTAGCCCGAATTAGAACTTCTTACCTTCTATAAACTTGTAGAGAAATATGTTTTCTATCTTACCTCAAACTTTCAAAGCTTAACTCCCTTTCCTTCGACAGATATTTTTAATTTACTTCGTTCTGCTCTAGATCACTCAAGAAGTTCATACCAGTCGGTTCCACCTAAAATATAATATGTTTTTCTTCATATTCAGCTCAACCATCCTTCATAAGAGTTGTTACAAAGTGAGTTATCTTACTAACCTCAAAATTTCAGCTTCAAACTCTGACTTGTCCACTCGATATTCACCAAACACCGAACCTTATTCAGACTGCATGACAGTAAACGAAGCTTCTGTTTCAGCTTCAATTTTACCATGAAACCGGCCAAAACCCTACACGAATTTGCCCTAGATCTCTTCTTCTACCACCCCTCAATGTGTAGCTGAAGAGTAGAATCGGTTTGAGCTTGGAAATGAAAGAAAACCTGTCGGCAAACTCACCACTTCACATTAAACCACCGACTCCCTTCCACTACCTCTTTTCTTCTTTCTTTCTTTTTTTTTATTTTTATAATTTTTTTTCCTTTCCTTTCCTTTATTTTCCTTTCTTTTTTTCTCATTAATTTAAATAAATAAATAAATAAGTAATCCACTTTTATGCCCCACTTAATAATCATGATAAATTTTAGCTCGATTCCTTCTTAATGACTTAAATATGCAACTTACCACAAATTACTTCCGGCTTTCTCCCCTTCTTCCTTAGATCTATAAGAGAAAAACAACTTAGTCCACTTCGGTACTATGTACTTATGTTTAATACTTACAAATAAAAGTAGGGTTTACACAAGGGATTGTCCTTTGACTTGTATGTGTGAGAGTGGCCATTTGCCGACTCAATATGCCTACCATCTTGAGGACAAGATCTTGTGGGGAGCTAGGGACATAGTTATACAAGATGGAATTCACTCATTCCTATTTTTAGGGTAAGTAGATAAGTGTTCCGTTAAGTGGTGTCTCCGGGACTTGAACAAAGGGCCCTACCCTCTCATTGGCCTGAGAGGGGTTTCTATTTAATGGTTGGACCATAAATAGATTGTTCATTAGAGAAGCACCGGTACTTAAGAATAGAACCTAGGGGTAAAATAGTAATTTGACCCAGATAGTGTTACGAACACTTGTGAAGGAGTAATTTGCTATTATTGGTCTATATCCATGGACACAAAATATATTTACAGTGAGAAGTGTGCATCTGTGGGTCTTTAGTGGAGTGTACCCATAGTAAACGAATATTGATTAATGTGGTTAATGAGTTTAGCCGATTAATCCCATATTGTTGAAGCTTCGGATCTGTAGATCCATAAGGTTCTCTTGCTAGCTCACAATGGACCAACAAGAATCAACTATGTTGAAAGAAAATTTTGAAATGTTGAAATTTATGAGGGAAAATATGGATACAATTAATTGCATGATTTATTATAAATTTTATTTGAATGTGATTCAAATTATAACTTTATAATATGGAGAATTAATTTATTCGAATATGATTCAAATAATTAATTATTTATTTGGATAAAATTCATATAAATAAATAGAGGAAGAATTAATTAATTAATTTGATTTGGATTCAAATAATTAATTATTTAATTTGAATGAGATCCAAATTAAAGATTCTGCAGAAAATAAAGAGAAGTGAGAATGGTAAGTATGTGAATACAATAAACTAGGGCATCCATATACCCATTACACATCTCCCACTTGCCCTAGATTACACAATGGTGGCCTTTTGAAACAGAAATATCTCTCTAGAATAAGATGAAAAGAAAGAAATTTGAGAGCTTGGAGAGAGAGCATCAATGGTGGTCTTTTTCAATTTTTGAAGATTGTAAAGTTGTAAAAATTGAAAAAATGTTTGGAGAAGATGAAGTTTAAAAAGAGAGGAAAATAGGTGAGAACTACAACTAATTTGAACCATTGGATGTTGGTAAAACTCAAATCAAAGGTTGCGAATAAAAGTAAAAGAAATATTAAAATACATATATATGTGAAATTATCTTAAATGGCAAACTGGTAAAAATATTTACAACTAATAGCAAAATGCACAATCTATCTGCGATAGACTACTATCTGTATCTAAAGCGATAAGCGGGGAGGGGGAGGGATTGGTGTGGATTAAAAATAGGCATGTGGGATTGGTGTGGATTAAAAATAGGCATGAAAAAAAAAATTAAAAAAACTACGAAAATTTCAAAAAGAAATTTTTGTATTTATATCCCTTATAAATTAACCTAAAATGAGATATATACATTCTAGACACTATTTTTATCACGACGAATTAAAATAGTTAAATTTCATGTGTATTGTGTGTGCCTTTTAACTAGTCGTTCTAAGAGTTAGCTTAAGAGTGTTGTACTAAGGGTTGTTTCAAAAAAGTAATTATTATTTAAATTATTTTGATAAAAATAGTTTAAAGTATAATTTGAAAAAGTTTCAAAATCTATTTTAAGTGATTGTCAAACAGTTCAATTTTATCCAAAATGACTTATTTTCAAAATTAAACACTTAAAAAGTTAAACCAAACACACCCTAAATAAGACATCAATTATCATTTTAAATGTTGAGAACTCTGTCATGTCTTTGTTTCTAATGATTCAAAACCAATTTTGGTAAAATGAAAATTACAATTTAAAAGTGTAAAATTAAATATTAAATTAATTTTGAGTGGTTAAAAATATATTTTTAGAGTGATTATGTAATCTCTTTCTATGATCTCTCTACCTCTGACGGTACTCACGTGGCTGTCTGTTCTCTATTTACTTGGTTATTTATTTATTTATTTTCAAACTTGTGGTACCTTCCTTTATTTTCTTGCATTGATCTCAACCTATGAAAGCCTCCTGTTTTTAAAGGGACAAAAGTGTGAGAAATCAGAAATCAAGCTAATCAAAAGATGAAGGGATCCAATTGATGGAGTGAGATGACTTTTTGATGGCTCAAATATCAAAATAAGATTACATAATCTTTGTTCATATGTTTTATTCTTTTGGATATCGGAATAAACTACCTAACAAAAATCATCACAGTGCAATCCATTTTTATCCTTTTAAACACCACAAATTTAACCAATTTTTTTTTCTTTTTTTACAGAAGATATTGATTGAAATAAGTCGATGCATTAGAAGTAAAATTGGAAGTTTTACCCGAAGAAGAAACAGATGAAATTGAAAATTCTCATACATATTAAAATCCAATCTATATATTTAGCTTCCAACGACATTGTTTCCTATAAACAAATTTAAGAGTAATACATCTAAAAAGAGCTACCAAGCAACTCGTTCCCCATTCATCCAGCCCCTAATAAAATTAAATAAATAAATAAAAAAATCTTAGGTAAAAGTTCAATAATATAACAACCAAACAATACACAGTACTTAGAGCATGTTTGGAAGTAATTTTAAAAAGATTAAAATCACTTTTGTCATATTTAAAATTACCTCAATACATAGTTTTAATAATCCAAAATTAATTTTAATTGGATGCAATTTCATTTAAAAGTGTGAAATCAAATACTAAACTGATTTTGAGTGAAGAAAGACGTGTTTCATAGTAATTTTCATTATGAAAAAAGTGATATTAACTATTTCAAAATAACTCCCAAAACACTTAATCTCATTGGTGTTTGTTTCAGTTAAGGTGTAGGACAGGGAGTTGATTCTCTGACCTGCAGTGTGTATGGACTATTTAGACACAACCAACAGTTGCTTCTTCAAAGATAATGTGGGCAGGTCAGTTGTTTACTTCAAAATGTGTGGCGCATTCAACCTGAGTCCCCATCGTTTTCTGGAAAGACCAATCTCAGATTTTCATTGTCCCTGTAAACTTGAACAAGTGCAGCTGCTTTATAGACGAACATTCCAAGCATGGCTGGCGTAAGCTAAACACAGGAAGAGAATCACATGACAACATAAGAGTGTGTAACGTCCGGGGCTATATGCATCTAAAATGAACATTTTTCCAATGCAATAAGGATAGTTTTTTTCACTTGACCATAGCTCGAATGGTTAGGAGAATATATTCTTTGACCAAAAGGTTGTTAAAATAAAAAATATATATATAGTCTTTCCTTACCTGGAAGTCAAAGAAGTCATTGGCAAGAAATTTATGAGATAGGATCCATAATGCATATATTGCAGCAGGAATCACAAGCCTAGGAGATGAAAGGGCAATGCCACTACCCTTCACTGATTTCTCAAACACGGTCTTAATATCTTCACTTCTTATTCCAATTCTGGCAGGAATGAACGTTGATTGTGACAAACAAGTTATACCCAAAAGACAAATAGATCATCGACTATGGCATTTGTTCGTACTTTTTTGTCTTTTTCTGAGTGAAAATTTCAGGAATCATGTCTTTAGATAGTTTGTCAGCATGTTGATATAATAGCTGGAGGTATAAGCAGCTGCATTAGAGATAATGCCATATGTAAGCAGCAGAGAGTATTAGAGCAAAAGCCAATCTAATCCCAATTTAGAAACGAACACTACTTTTTATTTTATCCGTAGGAGGCAAAAATTTGATTTGACTAAAACACGCTTTGATTCTTACAAATTTCTCCAAGAAATTGTTTCAAAAGAGTCTTGTTAATTAATATTTAGTCTTACATCCTGACCAAAATCTTTTCTGAAATCTTCAAATTTTGGAATGAAAATCTAACACTTGATGGGGAACCACAGCACGTCAAAATGAAGTTTCAAAATAACAGCATCATTAAACTCATATCAACCAACCTTGAAAGGACTCCTACTGCATAACTAATAGCAGCCTGAACAACAAAAACAAATAAAATTCTTCATCAGCAAGCAAGCTCCTCTCAACACGTGAGTCATGTTAAGAGAAAGTGAGGAGGTGTCACTCGAAGAAAATGAGATTTACCTAAGGCAATAAATGTTAATGATACAGATACTGGTGTCTAAGAAACATTGCAACTACTTTATGCTATAACTCGACTCCAACCTATAACTGTTACTACGAATGGGAGAATGTATTACATCAAAAACCACATCATGCCATCTCTTTCGTCTTCCTTGTACTAAAAGAATTGTAAGTCAACCCAAAATTTTTTTCCGGTAGCACAGAAGATAATTCCCTTTCTTCTTCAATGAAATATACCTGGAACGAAAATACTATCAGGCAATACCCACTGCATGCAGTTCCAATGCCAACAGACAAAAGCATTAGTTCCCTCTTGAGCTGTGTTAAAAAAGGAATTAATAAACAACTTCCAAAATTTAGAATGATCAATAGTGCATCTTCCATCATCTTGAACCATTATAAACTATTCTGTAGTTTCATTATGTAGCGAAAAAGTAAACTATCAAAAATGAAAAATGACAAGAAGAAAAGCATTATATGCAGCTAGATTCAAAAGGGGAGCACTTTAGCATCTCATATCATCAACGCCCAAACCATAGTAGTGTAGGGAGCAAAACTTCATTTCCACATGCAAATTGAAAAAGAAGCATAAAATGGAAGCATCTGTAAATCAATAAGTATGCAAGTAAAGCAAGCTTACATGTTCAACTCACAATGAACTTTAATAAATTTTAGGTTAAAATACCATTTTGGTCTATTACTTTGGGTCTCTGTAAAAGTTCTTCCTTGATATATTACTGTCAACAAAATAAAACACAAACACTTCCACCAATTGGAGTAGGTGGCAATCTACCATCTGTTCTTCACTAACCACAGAGTCGATACAAAATATAACCTGACTCGAAACAGAAAGATAACTTTGCTTAAATACTAACATAAAAGACATAAAAGACAGCTATTGGGGTGGATTGCCCATTTTTCCCCTCCTCATATAAGTGTTAGGCCTAACAATACCCCCAAGGTGAGAGCCACCTTGCCCTCAAGGTAGAATTCAAGAAATTGGTTGTGAAATTAATTGTGCACATAACATTATTAATAGTAACCAATTTCTTCCTTTCTAGCATTAGTAATACTTATGTGAATTCCACCTTAAGCAAGAAAAGAAAGGGGGATCAAGGATCTCCCTGTCTAAGACATCTTGAAGCCAAAACTTTGCCCATCCACATATACCCAAAGTCCTTTCCAAAACCTTATCCAAGAAATTCCATTCCTCATAGTCATAAGCTTTTTCAAAATCAATTTTAAAAATACATAATGAATATTATATATGTAGAATTATTAGTGACTTAAATCATTGATTTCCATTAAAAGCTTGGCCTTTGTCAAGGCTGCCTTCAGCCTTGAATCCTTCACTTGAGTCTAATATATTTTTATATCATTCATTCACAAATACATAATGAATATTATGTATATATATAGAGTTATCAGTGACCAATGTATCACTGATTTCCATTTCAAAAAATTATTAAACTTGTAGATAAACATACAGTAATTTCACAGGTTTTCCATAAAATTCTCCTTCAATCAGTTATTAAAAATATAATAAGTTTGAAGGTTGTTTAGGTAAATGTTTTTATGCTAGGACTTGGTCCATTCACAAGATAGCCCCCCCCCCCCCCCCCCCCCCCCCCCCCCCCCCCCCAAAAAAAAAAAGCCTCGCAAGCTTCATTTTGCAGACCCCAATCCAATCCAGCCCCAATTCATTTTGTGAGTGTACAAACTTTGAAGAATATAGGGGAAAAAAATTGGGAAATTTTGATTTTATATCAAGATGATCTTAGACAACATAAAAACGATACAAATGAACATACTGAGTTCAAGCATCATACCGCTTCATATTTGAGAAAATTTAGTTTCTTCTTTCTTTCACGGTCATCTGAGAGTATCTGTTAAAGAAAATAGAGGAATTAAGAAAATCAGTCTGCTATGAAAGCATCAATGATTGTGATAGGAATCGGAGAAGAAAATGCCAAAGAAAAACCAGGAATCTTATTCAATATAGCAAAAGGAACTTGAAGTCCAATACACCTCTTAGCCTCCTCAGAGCCTCCTCACAGTGCACTCACTGCCAAGAAGCCTACCTGATTCCTTTCCCCCCTTGCTTCTATAGTCTCTCCCTTCTAACCAACTGTGGTGCCCATCCTCTCACTATTGGATGTTGATGCTATACTCCCCATTACATAAGCCATTCCCTTTTTACCCCTCCTATGATATTTTAATAGTATTGGTGGCCTGTCAGATTGATCTTATCTGGCAACTGATCCAGACCAATTATACTGGTTGTTCATGGGAAGAAAACATAAAATGACTTCTGTAACTACCACCTGAGCCCATGATTGAGTGACCTTATTTCCTTCAGAACATATGAGAATTGAGTAGGCTCACCTTATTAACAGTTTTTTTATTGATTGGTGCAGAATTACCACCTGAGATCCATTCTTGAGTGACAGACAATTTCAAAAACCCACCACCATCATCGTTTTCATCAACCTACGAGCCGTAAATCAAGAATTAAGGGGAAAACAAGAGTTTGCCTGATCCTCTGAAGAAGATAAGAGAAGCAGACCAACAATTTAGTTTTTGTCATAACCATTTGAAATACAGTTTAATTTTCTGAAAATTAACAATGACTTCAAAATTATATGAGTCACCAATGTATTGTAATGTAAATGCTGTAATGTACACTACAGCTATGATCTAGTGCAAATAAAAACATCTTTCATGCTCTCACGGATTTTTTTAGGTCTTCCAAAAATCACACAAATAATTGATTTCAAAAGTATATGCGGAAACTCATATTCAGCGTCTTTTCCTTCTACTATATCCAGCTTGAATGACCCCAGCAATAAGATGTTTTACAAACAATTCTTAGGTAGAACATTTTGGTGTTATTTGTCCATCTTCTTGGAAATTTGTATGGGTATCGACCAGAACTTTTAGCATTTTCTTCACCTAATTTGGCATGTTTGTGCATGTGTTTCATCTATTTGCACTAAGTAGGTGGTTTTCACTATCATACTGGTAAAGGAAAAAAAATGCTACTAGGGTACCAAAGTAACCATACAAATATGTTCATTCATTATTGTAAAAACATATTAATTTATTAGTTTCCAATGGCCAGATAATAGATATTATGCATAGGCATCTCACAAATCGAACATTGAAACTGAAAGCATTAAAAGACGAAGCATATATTGTACCAGTCCTTCTGGAGAAGTATCCGTAAACCTGTCCTCAATGACATCTTCAAATTTCAAGACTTTCCTCTGCCAAAGCATATCAGCAGTTTTTGATATAAAATCGGAATTTAGTTTTCGTTCCTCGAAGAATGCTTGTAGAACATCCTGCTCGGCAATTTCACTAACTGAAAAACAAGACACTGAAGGTGAGCATGCACTAGTCACACAACTTAAAGTTAAAAGCACTGGAATAGGCTGCCAGAAAATAACAATAACAAATTACTTGTAGAAAGGGGAAAGGAAAACTGCAATTTGAAATGCAAGGCCCAAGCATTCAAAGACATCTGCCCACAACAACGAATTTTTTTTTTTTTTTTTTTTTTTTCATTCTCTTTAGAGTCATCAGAAACTGATGAAGATTAAACACTTTGCGCTCAACAGCGCACTTAACCATTATGCTCTTTAGGAAGCACAGGTTCAAAATTAGAATAAGTCAATTGATAAGGACAATGCACCTCCACAAATCTCTGCAATTGTATGAATTGATATTGTCCACTTTGGACATAAACCCTCGTGGTTTTTGCTTTTAGTACCACCCAAGAGGTTTCGTATCAATGAAGATAGTAGTCCTTACCTATATACCCATGATCATTCTCTTCTCTAACCAACGTGGGACTTTGTTTTCACTCCTAACACCAAGAACTCAAAGAAAGGCTTAGTTAATCAAGTTTTCACATCCTAGAGTCCTTGAAGTTGGGATCAATGAAAACTGAGTTACAGGGGTGCCCATTAATTCCCTGTTCTACGTTTGAGTTAAGAATGTAGTGTTCAGTTTCTTATCAAAACGGTGTTGAATTTCAGTGTTAAGTTGCATCCTAGTGGCCAAAAAGTTCAAACGCCCCCCATCATAGTCTCCGTCCAATTGAATCAACCAAACAGTCAATCAAAATAACCAAACCGAAATTCCGAAAAATCAGTCCTGACTTGGATTCTAAGTTTACAAAGCTCTTCACTGGTGCACTGGAAAACCAAGATAACAATGTGAAAAAAAGAAGGATGGGAGAAGTGACCTGCGCGAATTCTTGTCGGCGATAGTGGAATTGGGAGCTTTGATTTCTGGAAATGAGGTAATGAAGTAGCTGTTGGAGATAGGAATCTGGTAGGAGGTGTAGTCTGCTTGCCGGTGAAGCATGTAACCATAGAAAGAGTTTCCATGGCTTATCCGAGCTTCACAATCTTGGATTCCCCGCACTCAGTTCGGAACCAAAATATCTTTCTTACAATCATTTTTTAAGATAATTTTTATTTATATATATATATAGGTAATTGTACTGGAGCACCACCGTTTAGAAAAAATAATTAAATTTATAGCAACATTTTTTAAAATATTGAGAATACAGCAAAATCTATCAATGATAGACTAATAGACTCCTATTAGTGATATATTATTGATAGACTTTGCTATTAATATGGTCTATCACTAATAGCCTTTGAAAACAAAATCTAAATTTTGTTATATTTGCAAATTCTTTTACATTGTGCTATATATGCAAATACTTTAAACCTAATTGTTGTATTTGCAACTGCCCGTATAGAAATTGCATTTTGTAAATTTAAATGTTAAATTAATTTTGAGTGATTAAAGACGTATTTAAGAGTAATTTTTAAGTCGAATGAAAAGTAATTTTCATCATTTCAAAATCGCTTCCAAACATGCCTCAAGCAAAGTCATAATAGGAGGTTCAAAACAAATCTTAGTGTATGTTTGAGAGTGATGGTTGAATTAGTGATTTTAGAAAAATAAATTTTAGTTACAATTGATTTTTATACAATCATATTTAATTTTTTAGTTCCAAAAGTGATTTTAAGAGCTACCAAATTATATATATATATATATAGATAAAGTATTTTCTCTTTAGACACATTACTTGTTATGGGTTAACACGAATCCTAAAATTTAGGAAAATAATCGCATGAGGATCAAAGAAGAGCATCGAATTGGGCCAAAGGAGGAAACACCCAAGAGGCGGTAGGGAGTTGGGCGAAAAGGCCCAACATGCCCGTCTCAGCCTTGGAGGCTAGAGGCCAAGGCGAGCCTCCCTCACCTTAAGGGCTCACTTCCCCTGGGCCATAAGTTTTGCCCCTTACGACTGGCTCGAGTCGATTTATCCTACTTCTCCTCATGGTTGGAATCACCCTTTCCTAAATCCTCTTTGAGTTCGTAATTTCCGATCCTCCACACTATAAATAGGGGCACAGGAGTCCCCCAAAGGTAAGTTCTACTCCCTACTTCTTGCTTGCTCTGACTATTTGCTAAATACTAACTTAAGCATTGGAGGTTTTGTGGTAGACACCACGCCTGTGTTTTCTCTTTCTTTCCTACAGGTCGTCTTCCATCCTCAAAATCAACAAAATTCACTGTAGAAGGCACGTGAAGGTCAGGTGAGTTTTCTAGGTCGAGTTTTGCCATCAATAGTTGATGTCGTCTGTGGGGACGGAATTTATGACCTTGGCAAAACTTAAAAGGAATATCGAGAGAGACAACTAGATGGACAGACATAGTGGAGACGAATCAGATCAAGAACAACATCCGAGAAGGATGATAGAGCGATCAACAAAAGACTCACTGGTTGCGGCACTTTATGTGTTAACCGCAAGTGTACGGGTCAAGTTATAATATATGACGGTAAAGTCCGAATATCGTTCCATTGAGGATCCAATTGTGAAGGTTTGTGTTACTTAGCAATTATAGAATCGAATTAATTTTATTTGAGAATTGGAATTGAAGTTGTGAATTATGGAAAATATAAACTAAATAAGGAAAGCAAATAAAGTAAGAAACACAAGAGTCAAAGAGAGTTCTAGGGTAATGAATTCTTGTTTATTTCATCATGCAATATTCTAGAGTTCATGGATTTTATTGTAATTCATATGCCTAAGTCTAGAAACTTAATTCTAAATTATTTTCTCTAAAAAAACAACCCTTTCTCATGCAACTCAATTGATTACTAATCTCTTGAAACCAATACAAATTACATGACATTAAAAGTAGTCTTTAGCAAATTTCATTGTTAACCTAACTATTCTCATGATAGATTAACAACAATTCAATGTTATAGATCTAGTTAAACATACAATCTCTCAATCATACATCTAACCTAACATGTAAAGATGGTCAATCCTCAAGAATTAAACACAATAACAATGAAAAGCATAATCATTCCAACAAAACCATGAAAGTCTACAATATCAACATGAATTCATAAATAATTCATCAAAACCCTAAAGCTAAAGAGTTTAGCTACTCATAGCTTATAGCAACATGTTCAAACAATATAAACAAAGAAAGAGTGTAAATAAAGGGTAACTCTTCTAAAAAGAGGCTCTTGATTGAGGCAGCACCATCACAATCTCCTTGGCTCTCACGTGGGAACTCGAACGGCACCACGACTCTCTTGAACTCTTTTCCTCTTCCTTGCAGCTATCTCACTCTTTTGAGGCTCTTTTATGAACCCTCACTTAATTCTCTTCTTCTTGTGTCTATTTTTCTTTTGTAATTTTCGTGATTATGGCTGTTGAAAATTTATAGAGTTGGCCGCCCTAAAAAACTTTCCAAAAATACAAAATATGTATTTATGGAAACTGGCGTTGCGGCGTTGGTCGATAGCGCTACGGTGCTGCCAAATTTGGAAAGATAGCACCGCGGCGCTGCAGTTATGCTGCGGCATACGACCTCTCGAGAAATAACGCCGCGACGCTGCCTTGTTCTGGTAGATTTTGTGTTTTTCATCTCTTTTTCACCATATTCTTGCTCGGTTTTAATCTTTTGGTCTTCTCTTCTAATTTCTCATTTTAACCAAAAAACCACTAGCAAACAAGTAAAATCTAATATAAACTCCCTTTACTTTTATTTTGAACTCTTGTTCTTCAATTGATTAGTTGGAAATACTACATCATTTATTTTAGGTGATAAAACATATTTTTTCTGTAGAGTTTTTCTGTAGACTTTCTAGAATAAAAATTTGATGAATACCGAAGAACAATTTTGTCATTTGTTTCATCATTTCCTTTTCAAAATTTATTTTAAGTGATAAAACATATTTCTCGTTTTTATTATCTTAAACTCCTAATTTTTAATTAATTAATTAAAAATAAATTATATTGTGCAGATAAGAAAAGAAAATAAAAAATATATAACTTTAAAAAACAAAATTGATATTGTCAAAAGAGTTTACAAAAGAGAAAAGAAGGAGAAAGCAAATGCTATCAATTTAATGAAAGAAAAAGTAATAAAAAAAACCGATAAAAAAGAAGCAGCAGCAGCGTAAAACTAAAGGACAAGTGGGGTTGCCACGTGGCACCATAAGGGTAAACCACGTGAGTCTATAGAAATGTGGGTGCAAACCAAGGAGCAGGTAAGTTTTTCTGTTACATAAAATTATATAATTTCACACACTGTCATTGTTAATACTAAGGATGAAACTGTCATTTTTTACTGAGGATGGATGAAACTTTTTGACTGTGTTACTTTCAATTTTCTGTTTCTAACTTTATTTTCAATTGAAAACTTTCCACCTCATATTGATAAAAAGTCTAGAGAACAATTTGAAATGGAAATCAAGAAACAATTTTTGGTCATAAAAATAGAAAGGCATGAATTGCGCAAGAAGTTCGTTTGGTTAAAAAGCCGTGCGACTCGAAGGACATAAGACTGATTGGGCAAACCAAAAAGATTTTCGACAGAATGCTTAAACCCTTACTCAACTTGTGTTTACGTTTTATTTAATGATCGACCAAGAAATGACAAATCAGTGTTTTTCGTTTAAATAAAAAAATGAGCAATTCTATAAGGTTAAATAAAAAATGAAATTAATCATTTGAGATAATTGCTATGTTTAGTGTGTGACTCGTCAGTTTTTTTAAGGTTAGGATTAAAACCAAAAAGAAGGATCAACCCATACATAATCTGGACTAATAATTATAAAACCAATAACCAACTCATCGCTTCCAATTATCTTGATCTAAAAAACCAACTAGTCAAGATATGTTATATTGGTCATATCATTGTAGCAACCGAAATCTAAGATAAAAAAAAAAAAATTCTAAATTTATCATTAACCTCATTCGAACTTTTTTCAAATTCTTTTCTTTTATTTTCCAAAACTTTCATTTTCACATTTTACCTTGAAACATTTCTAAACTTTATAATTCTTTAATTATTTTTTTATTTCTTTTTTAAATTTATATTTTTCATCGATATTTACAATATACATTTAAATGTTGTCTTATTTTATAAAAATAATGATTAAAAATGGTCAATTATAATCTAATCAAACCACAATTAAATTTTCATTAACTAATTACACCAATTTTCATCCATTTCCATAAAATTCCCTGAAATTTTCACCGCTCAAAATCTCGATATTTCGAACATTATACCTGCATATTTAATTGATTCTTACCCACTTCCCACTTCGTCGACACTTCCCTTGCACAATCTCTATTCTCTAGTAGAGATGATTTCAATAATGTGCTAAGCATCTTTTATTTTTCCTTTTTCTTTTTTCCTCTTTTTTTAATAGAATGAAAGAATACATTAGTCCACAAAAAAAAAAAAAAAAAAGAAAAGAAAAAAATGCTCTAGCTCCCATAAAAGGAGAGCCACTAAAGAAAGGGCCTGCATCCTACAAATTAACACCTATCAAAAATTACAAAAACCCTATGTTACCGAAACCAAAGAAAAGCTTGAAATCTAACAAGGGTGTACACACCACTCAAGTCCCTCTCCTTCCTCAAGATCTCCACAAGAAACACCCCTTCTCCCTAAAAGACGGATGGGAAAGAAACTTCTTCGTCATCTCATTCAAGTCTATGGGTTAGCTGAAAGTCAAACATCACAAAAAAATAACTCAACACAAAAATGCATGAAGTCACATCTCTGAAGGAAATAATCCAGGTCTTCCTCAACGTTACAACAAACAATACAATAAAACGGGTCAATCAACAAAACCCACTTTCTCAATAGCCGATCCTGAGTGTCCACACGACCATGGATAACTTTCCCGACAAAGAACTTAACTTTTCTTGGAATCATAATCTTTCAGAGGACCAAAAAACTAGTCTCTGAGGGAGAAAGGTCCAATAAGCAACGAAAAGAGTTGCAAAAGAAGCCCCGCCGAAGCTATCAAAGACAGGAGAGTCGTAACATTGGTAGTTCCCCTATCAACGAATGACAATAGAATCCAAACGAAAAGGAAAGGGAACTCCTAGACCAATCTAAAATAATGATTTTATAAAGAGGAAAGGTGGAAAAGATGAGGAAACATAGTGCAAAGGGGTTTATCTCCCACTCACTGATCCTCCAAAAACTATATTTCTTTTCCCTCCACAACACCACAGACAAGACCAAGAAAAGATGAGAGCTTGGAAGAAATATCCTTCTAAGAATTTTTGTGTGCACCTTTAAACTACCTAACAACCAATCAAAGGGTGAGACCCATACTTACTTGTGATGATGCTCCACCACAGGGAGCTAGACTCGAGGGGAAACGCCAAAGCTATTTCGCCAACGGGGGCTTTCTTATGAGCTCGTAAATTCCAAATCTCAAGCCCTCCCAAGTTTATATGCTTCCCAAATTCCCAATCCCAAGCCCGGGTTCATAGGCTTCCCAATCACCACTCACAAAGTGTGATCCTTTCCTTCATCAGCCCCTTTCTATAAGAAATCTCTCATAAGATTCTTAATACTTTTACAAACTCAACAGGCAGCTCTAAAGAGGGATAAACAATAAATGGGAATACCGGTTAGTACATACTACATAGTCTATCACCTTTAGAGAAGAAGCTTACCTTCCAACAGGTCAATCCCTTTCAAACCTTATCCACAATCTCTTTCCAATCTCTCTCTTCCAAGCATCCTTTCCATTCATAAATCAAAGGATCAGAATTCAACTTTATAACTACCAGTAATCTCCACAAGAGCAACTTCCATTCTGCAAATGATGAAATCGGTGCCCATCCCGCACAACAAGTTTCCTCGTGGCAACAAGAGAGATCAATTTCATCACCTGATGACAATCATTGCAAACTCGAAGGTTTTTCATCACATAGATTGGCATCCAATCAGGCAAGCTAATCAAACCAAAAGCAATAGCAAGCTTCTCACTATGGTACCCATCAGAACTTGAAGCTTGAACATAACCATAATCATCTTTGATCTTCTTAACAATGTCTTCCAATGCCTTATAAATATCCTTCATTTGTGGATGGTTTGTGTCATTGACAGTAAAGACATGGACCCTGTTGCTGACCTCTATCCAGCTGCAACCAGGATCTTTCTGTACTCCCTTCTCTCTCATCACTTGTCTCACATCAGAAACACATTCCAGTCTCCCAGAACTAGAGTAGACATTTGCTAGCAGAATGTAACTTTCAAAGTTTTCAGTGTTCAATTCTAGCAAGTTCTTCATTGCCAGTTCTGCCATTTCAGTGTCATGGTGGATCCTACAAGCGCTGAGTAGAGCGCTCCATATGGCGACATTCGGCTTAAATGGCATTTGATAAATCAGATCCAAAGCTGGCTTTAGTAACCCAGCTCGACCGAACAGATCTACCATACACACCAAGTGCTCTAGAGTTGCAGAGATGCCAAAATCTATAGTCATGGAGTTAAAGTAATGTTTTGCTTCTTTTACAAGACCTGAATGGCTGCAACCTGAGAGAATTGCTACATAGCTGATATGATCAGGTTTGCAACCAACCATCAACATGTTCTGAAAAACTTCAATCACCTTCCTGCCTTCACCATTTTGAGCATACCCTCCCATTATTGAGTTCCAAGAAATCAAGTTTTTCTCTTGTATTGAGTCAAAAATTTTCTGCGCTTCTTCAATTCTACCACATCTGGAATATAAGGTAATTGCACTGTTAGCAACTGAAACATCAGAAGCAAGCCCTACTTTTACCGCTTGGGATACAATTTGTGTTCCAAGTTTTGAAATTGCTAACTCAGAACAAGCACTGATCGTGGTAACAAAGGTGATCCAATCCGGCCAAACTTCCTGTCTTAGCATAAGAATGTACAATTTTAAACCTTCTTCCCAAAAACCGTTTTGGAAATATGCACCTAACATTGCATTCCAACTTATGACATTACGCTCTGGCATTCGGTCAAAATAATCTCGTGCTCTTTCTACATTGCCATTGTGAGTGAACGAAGTGATCATTGCTGTCCATGAAATAACATCTTGAGCAGCCATTGTTTCAAAAGCAACACTTGCCTTCTCAACATCTCCACATTTTGCATACATTGTCAAAGTAGCATTGCCTACAGGTACAGATGAATTCATTCCAGTCTTCACCGTAAATCCATGTAACTGCTCCCCAATTGAAATGTTTTTTTCTCCTTCACATACACCAAGAATGGTTGCAAGAATGAAGTCATCCATAATAACACAATCTTCTCTCATTCGATGAAAAATATCATAAACTTCTTCTTGACTACCGAACTGTGCAATTCCACTTATTAGAGAAGTCCAGGTTACTACATTGCGTTCCGTTAATGAGTTAAATACCTTTTTTGAAGCTTCAATGAGTCCACATTTTGCATACATATCGACCAATCCATTGCCCACCAAAACATCCAAAAAGGGTTCGATGCGGACAATTCGGGCATGCAAATGTTTGCCCCATTGAAAATCATAGATATTGGCACATGCACTAAGAACACTTGCATATGTCATTGAATTTGGTTGGCAATCCTGAATCCACATCTCAACAAACGTACCAAGGCTCTGAGTGTGCAGACCATGTTGAGAAAATGCTGAAATGATTGTGTTCCAAGAGATAGAATCACGTTCAGGCATTTGTGTGAAAGTGTCAAGTGCTCGTCCCATCTTGTGCAATTTAGAGTACCCATAGATCATACTGTTCCAACTAAATAAGCTTGGCTTTTCTATCCTTAGAAAGACTTGCTCAGCAGCAAAAATAGCACCACACTTTATATACATATCAATGACAGAATTTTGAATGGTTTTGTTGTTCCCAAAGCCATATTTCTCTGAGAGACCGTGCAACTGAAGAGCTATCCTTACATAACCAACACTACTACAAGCCTTCATTGCACAAGAGAAACAAAACAAGTCAGGAACATAATCTGAATCCCGAAACATTGAAACAAAAAGTTTAACAGTATCCACTGCCTGACCATTGCGGAAGTAGCCTGACATCATTGTAGCCCAAGAAACAGGATCTCTAATGGGCATTTCATCAAACATCTTCTCAGCTTCCCTTACTCGACCAGAATCCAACAACCCATTAAGAATCGTATTCCAAGTAATGACATTGCGTTGCTTGCTGTTAAAGAAAACCTGAAGAGCCTCATTTATTAACCCACATTTTGAGTACATGTGTAAGAGATGGTTTTGGAGGAAAACAGAGGAGCACAAACCAGTGGAGATGAGTTGCGCATGAAGCTTTGATGCGATGGATGTCGACCCAAGAAATGTACAAGCTTTCATGGCCTCAAAGAATTTTTGGGAGAGTTCCATGTAAGAAAGCTGAGCAAAGGGGTCATAACCGAGATTGAACTTTCCATGGAGGACTTGTTCCTGAGTTGGATTATGATGAACCTGATGCGGGAGGCCATGGAAGAGCCTGAGGATGAACCTGGAAATAATTCGGGGTGAGAGCCAAACTACTAGAATTTGTATGAATACAGCTAGCACTAGATTGTCAAGAATCTTCTTTTCTTTTTTTATTTTTATAAGAAACCATTTCATTGATGAATGAAATATCCAAAATACAACATTGTAACAACAAGAACCGAAGATCAAGAAGGACCAAAAGAGCAACCCCAACTAATGAAGAAAAAATTCAATGATTCCAAAGGGGAAGAGGATGACAAAAAGGAGGTATAAATAGAAAGATGTAAATTGGATTGTCGCTGCAAGAAGCCCACAAAAAATTGAGAGACCAAACAAAACATCAAACAGAATCACATCCCCAAAGCGAAACAACACCCAAGCCAAAGCATCTGCTATGAAAACAAAACAAAACCCACTAGATTGTCAAGAATAATAGATAATATTTGAAAAGTGACAGACGGTCATGTTAAAACTCACTTGATACTGAACAAACATTAAGTTTTTGAAAAACTTCGACGTTTCAAAAATTATTGACTGGTCATAAACATCAAAGATTAATTATCACTTGATGTATCTTCCATGTCAAGTTTAATTTTTTACTGGATGTTTTTTATATGACAAGTTCTAAAATATTAAATATTATAATGTAAAGTTCAAAATTACTTGATACTTGTTAAAGTGTCTTTTTAACAAGAAACTGAGTTTTTTTTTTT